>CAUYQV010016184.1:0-14209 GCA_963574575.1 Galagoides demidoff | reverse complement strand
CCCATCGACCCATGAATGGATCAATAAATTGTGGTATATGTATACCATGGAATACTACACAGCCACAAAGAAAGATGGAGACTTTGCCTCCTTCATGTTTACATGGATGGAGCTGGAAAATGTCCTCCTTAGCAAAGTATCTCAAGAATGGAAGAAAAAGTGTCCAATGTACTCAACACTATTATGAAACTAATTGTTAGCTATCTTAGGAAAGCTATAATCCAAATGGAGCCCTAGACTTCAGGGAAAGGGGAGAGGGAGGGGAGGAGGGAGGATGAGTGCAGAGAATGATATTGTGGGGAATCACGCCTATGATTTATCCTATTAGGGTACATGTGAATTTGTCTAAAGGTCGAATATAAATGTCTTAACACAACAATTATGAGGAAGACATGATGGCTATGTTAGCCAGTTGGATGAGAGTTTTCCAAACTGTATATGGAAGCAACACACTGTATCCTATGATAGAATTAATGTACACAATTATGATCTAATAAAAAAGATGAGAAAATATGGAAGTGGTACTATTATTTTTACACCCTAGACACAGTTTTTATTATATATGTTTTTGCTGGTGTATTCAGCAACTTAACTGTTTAACATGTTGCTTTTTAGAATTAAGTACATTTTGACTTCTGAGAAATCACGTTCCAAAAAGAACCTAAAATCTCAGTCATTAGCTGAAGAACACTGCATTCTGAAAAAAGTGACCCATTAGGCCATTTCTGACTATATGCACATTACCTTGAATCTGATAGTTCAGTCATTTGGTAGGGTCTCAGACTAAGGCAAGGAACTTGATGGAAGTTCATGCACTCAGCTGGTGTCTATTATGTCCCATACTGTGCCCGGTGTTGTGCTGGGTGCTGCATTTTCAGTGTTGAGAGTAAATCTTACCCCTGTCTTCCCCATGTTTAGGCTACTGGAAATAATTATGGGAAGAAGAAGAGACAGGTGAAAAACAAGGTTACTAGCAAGTTTTGTGGCAGGGAGGTCTAGATATACTATGCACATAATGAGAATGTTTTGCCAGCAAGGGGAGCTTGCTGAAAGGCAAAGAAAACAGTCAGAAAGAGTATTCTCTTCTGCCTGCCTTAATGATGTTGTCAAGGGCCAGCACAGCTGTCTGGCAGGCATGTACTGTCCACGCTATTGCATTAAAACATAAAACATTTTCTATTTCAATATGGCAGAATTCCCTACTTTCAAAAGCTCAGAGAAAATGGCTTGAAATAGCATGAAATGACAACACAGACACGCCTTAAATGCCATGCTTCAATTTCCCTGATTGCAAACAGGAAGAATACTTATTAGAACAGAAATGAGAATTCCTATTTTTCCCTTAGACTCCTTTTTTGTGGTTTCTGTGAGTTTCCTATTAAATAATTGATAGGGAAGCAAATTGCTTTTATTTACTGAGGGGCTTTTATCTTTCTTACATGGTTTTGAACGTTTTCTTCCCTTTTTGAGCATTCAGAAGGGAATCAATGATGACCATATTTTAAATACTGACCAGAATGGAATAGTAAACAGATTTGGTAAAGCAACTGATGGTCACTATGGCAACATTCGATGTATCTGACATTTAGTCTTTCCATTATTGTCTGTTGCTATAGTAATGAAGCCTTAGATTCTGACACCATTTCCGAACTCTATCAAAATACAGCTCTTCTCAGCCTCCACGAAGGAGGGAAAGCCAGTACCTTTAATGCACATGACGTGTTAGACTGTCTTCTAGCACTAAGACAGAGATGACATCAGATGCACTTTGCTGAACTTTAATCCAACAAAAACATGCCCCCAAAAGTAGAACAATAAGGAGGAAAAACTCAGGAACTATCACAAATGTAATGTTTTAAATTAAAATTCAAACTTTTATGTTAAATATAAACGTAGCTTTAATTTATGACAAGTTGAAATTTAACAACCAATATCAGTGCATAAAGAAGAACAAATTTTTTTCTTTCTTTCTTGGCTTCTTTTTAGGACAAAAGGTAGTAGAGTAATGACAATTAAGGGCCACAGAAATGAGTGTTTTGTGGGGATTTTTTGTTTATTTAAGACATTATACGATCTACTCGCCCATTTTTAAACTTAGGACTGGGAACAAGAATATTGTTACATTAATATTAAATTGTTACATAAAATAGTAGATAATATAAAAGTGTTTATTACAGCTAAACAACTTTTACTAATGAAGAAAGTAGGGAGAGATTAGAAACTAAAGGAGAGGAGGGAATAGTAAGAGTGCAGTGGAGAAGGAAAGAGGGATATTAAAAAGGAAAGTTGGGATGATGCAATAGAGTTAGTGTAGGAAGACAGCACCAGAGAGCATGAGAAGGCGGGCAGAGGGCTCTGAAAGGAGGCAGGGCCACGGATCCTGAGGGGGATGTTTCCTGGGGCCTCCCGCTGATGGTACAGGGGTGATCCTCACCCAACACCACATTATTCAGGCTATCAGCAGCTGTGTAAATGGCCACCAAGGTCTGGAAGTTTGTTTTTGTTTTTTTTTTTGAGACAGAGCCTCAAGCTATCCCCCTAGGTAGAGTGCCATGGCATCACAGCTCATAGCAACCTCTAACTCCTGGGCTCAAGCGAGTCTCCTGCCTCCACCTCCCAAGTAGCTGGGACCACAGGCTCCCGCCACAACACCCGGCCATTTTTTTGGTTGCAGCCATCATTGTTGTTTGGCAGGCCCGGGATGGGGATTCAAACCCACCACCTTAGGTGTACGTGGCTGGCAGCCATGTATCGGGTGTCTCTCCTCTTTCCCTTTGTGTTTGTCATTTTGGTGAATTACTGGAAGATAGTGTCTCCAGCCAACACATTATTATTAACAAACATTGCTTCTTTATTGAGATTGCCTTAGTTTTTGCCAATTGAGCCACAGGTGCCGAACCGAGGTCTGAAAGTTTATTCAGCTGTCTGGTAATTTAGAAAAATTGCTTCTTGCTCAGGGAGAATATAATTATAATGGTTAAATGAAGGATAAGTACAGAATCAGAGCATCTACCTTAGTTCCACCACTTCCTTGCTATTCAATCTTGAGTGAGCCTCCCGGGTTTTCTGAGCTTCAGGCCCTCTTTCATATAATGGTGACATGCCCTAAACCAGCAGTTCTCAACCTGTGGGTTGCGGTCCCTTTGGGGGTCAAATGACCCTTTCACAGGGGTCACCTAAAACCATCACATACACCCCGTACAAATACAGGTGTATGAAAATAATTTATGGTTGGGGGTCACCACAACATGAGGAACTGTCTTAAAGGGTAGTGGCATTAGGAAGGTTGAGAATCACTGCCCTAAACTCATGCCTCAGTTTCCTTAACTCTAAATCCCTTAGAAGAGAAAATATGTGCTATGAGCTCAGCAAGTGTCTCGTATTCAGCAAGTATCCAGTACATAGAGTTATATATTCCAGTAAGGATTATGGAAATGGGACTAATAAGTAAAACATAAAACAAGAGGCTATTTTGCTATTTTTCTTTTTTGTCCTTTTGTTTCTTCAGTCATGAAGTTTTTGAGAAATCAAGTAATTTGATACAGAACAAGGTGCTATTTGAAGGACAGACACGGCTCTTTGAAGTGAAACGTGATAGAGTGGAGAGAACTTAAGAGTAGGAGCCAGGAGATTCATGCTGTGGTCTCAGGCTGACCCCACTCATCAGTGATTTTGAGCAAGATAAAAACCACTGGGGACGTGCTTTCTCTTTTGTAAAATGAAGGATAAAATTCTATCTTGGGAATAGAAATAAAAGGTTACAGATTATAAATAAAAGTATTATAATTAACAAAATAACCTATTATAATGTATCTTTTTATGAAGTTATAAATTATTTTTAAAAATTATCACCAAGATCCCTCATATCCAATTTTTTTTTTTTTGACAGTCTTAAGCTGTCATACTGGGTAGAGTGCTGTGGCATCACAGCTCACAGCAACCTCAAACTCTTGGGCTTAAGCTTCAGCCTCCCAAGTACCTGGGACTACAGGTGTGCACCACAACACCCAGTTATTTTTTGTTGCACTTGTCATTGTTGTTTAGCAGGCCTGGGCTGATTTTGAACCTGCCAGCCTCAGTGTTTGTGACTGACGCCGTAACCACTCTGCCAGGGGTGTCCAGCTCATATCCAACTTCTGTTAAGTATGGTTTAAATCTCAATTTTAATATTTTGGGCTAGCAGATATAAGTGGTATCTTAGTTTGCTCAGGCTGCTATAATAAAAATACCATAGACTAGGTAGCTAACAGTTCTGGAGGTTGGGAAGTCCAAGATCAAGGTGCCAGCAGATACAAGATCTGGTGATGGTCCACTGCCTGGCTTATGGACTCTGTTTTCTGTGTCCTCACACGGCAGACACAGCAAGAGAATTAATTCTATAACAAATGGTATAAAAATGTGTTAAGTGGCATAAAGACAGTGTTTGTGTGTCTGAGAGAGGAAGAGAGATTTAAAAAAATCTCTATTTCTAGATCTTGTAAAATGCTTTTCTCCCCACTTTTTTGTGTCCCCTCTACTTTTCTCTTTGGAAAAACATTTATATATGTATTGTTTATATAGGTGAATAACCCAAAAAGCCTTGTTAGAAATCAGAACTCCTGTCTGTAAAAATTTTAAATTAGTTGACTAGAAGTTAAATGAAAGGAACGTTTTCTAGAAAAACCTCAGAATTCTATTTAAATTTGTGTTGCTGTTATTGTATATTGATCATGGCTTCTTTTACTACTCACACGCAAAAATAATCTGAATCGGAAAAAAAAATCAAGAACTTGTCTATGGACAATACAGGCTGTGGTGTTTGGGAAGGTGTTCCATGGGAACTGGTAAAAAAGTGAGGTCAAAGCAGTGACAACATGGAGTAAGACAGCTCATCTTATTTCATAGGCTGTTGAGGTAGAAACCAAGGTTTGGCCAACATCTCACTATAAACAAAAATGGCAGCCTAACCACAGTTTGTGCTGGTTGGAGTGCCTGGATACCCATTCTACTTCTCAAGATCTGATACCATACTTAAACTGGTCATTCCCATTTCATAGAATAATGATTGTCAATTGTAAATAGGTAGTGTATCAACATTTTCTATTTTTTTCCTATTTTTGCCAGTTGGATGGGGAAAAAAAACTAAAGAAAAATAGTTACAATAATTTCTATATGAGTTATGCTGGTTTTCTAAGGAAAATTGGGTTTTGGTTTGTCAATGGAAATTGCTTTCTCATGAAATTTGCTGCTGAAAAGATTTCAATGTCATTTTATAAACCATTATAACTTACCTGATGGATGATGAGAATTACAAGCAATTTGGTAGACAAAACAGAGTGAAGTTTTTGTTTTTGTTTTTTGTTATTTTGCAGTTTTTGGCCAGGGATGGGTTTGAACCTACCACCTCTGGCATATGGGGCCGGCACCTTACTCCTTTGAGCCACAGGCACTGCTCAACAGAGTGAGTTTTATTTTGGTTACGGTTCAGTTCATTTTAGCAAATATATTTCTGCCAGCCTAGGTGCCAGATAATGTGCTGGGTGCTGGAGATAAAAAGATAAAAGGTACAGTAAGATATCTAAACAGAATATGTAAAGCTCTTACGAAAAAGGAAAAGTTGATTTGTTCTAAAGTTGTCATGAAACAGTGAGTTTTGAAGAGAATAAGAATATGTCACAAGAGGCCAGGAGTGGTGGCTCATACTTGTAATCCTAACACTTTGGGAGGCTGAGGCTGGTGGACTGCTTGAGCTTAGGAGTTTGAGATCAGCCTAACCAAGAGTGAGACACCGTCTCTACTAAAAATAGAAAAACCAGCCAGGCATTGTGGCAGGCACTTGTAGTCCCAGTTACTCAAGAGGCTGAGGCAAGAGGATTGCCTGAGCCCAAGAGTTTGAGGTTGCTGTGAACTATGATGATGCAATGGCACTCTACCCAGGATAACAGAGTAAGACCCTATGTCAAACCTCCCCCTCCAGGAAAACCGAAACCCAATATGTCAGGAGACAAGAAAGGGGGCAAGGGCATCACAGGAAGAGGAAATAGCATGTGCAAAGGCAAAAATGGAGATAGAAAGTAGTGTGGTGCAGTGAGTGCAGTTTTTCTCATAACATAAGTTATAACATGTTCACTGAGTTGTTTTCTTTCCCATAAATAAATTGCCCATAAGTAAATAAATTGATTCAGTGTGGACAAAAGAGGAAAGTGATTTTGTTAAATAATAAGCAAGGAAATTGAAATATTTTAGTTAACTATTACATTCCTATTTTGAGACTCTTAATAAGCTGTGGCCAGGCAGTCTAGAATAGTGTTGTCCAAAAGAAATAAAATGCAAGACATATGTATAAGTTCAAATTTTCAATTAGCCACATTAAAAAAAAAAACACAAATAGCCCAAGAAGTCTTAAGAAATAAAAACAAATCAGAGGCATCAAGCTTCCTAATTTCAAACTATATTACAAACTCCACTAATCAAAACAGCATGGTAATGGCAAAAAACCCACAAACCTAGACCAAGAGAACAGAACAGAAAGCCCAGAAATAAATCCACTCATAAATAAATAAATCTCTGGTCAATTAATCATTGATATGGTTTCAGTGAATGTGTAGGGTACACAATAGGTCTCTTCAATACATAGAGTTGGAAAACTGTATTTCCACATGTAAAAGAATAACACTGACCCCTTATTTTACACCACATACAACATTAACCCAAAATGGAGTAAAGGCTTAAATGTAAGACCTGAAATTATAAAATGCCTAGCTGAAAATATGGAAAAAACTTCCTTGACATTGGTCTTGATAATGATTTTCGGGATAATATGCAGAAAGCACAGATAACAAATGCAAAAATAAGACTACAGCAAACAAAAAAGCTTTTGCACAGCAAAGAAAACAACCTACACAAGTCTATTACAAATCTATGCCTGTAATGTGGAACATGTGTCTGGATGACTTTTTATTTGGAGCTTATTTTTAGAAATGACTTTTGCTAGAAAATGTTTGCAAACCATATATCTGAAAAAGTGTTAATATCCAAAATGTAAAAGGAACTCATATAAGTCAAGTGCAAAACAACAACCTGATTAACAAATGGGCAAAGACCTGAATTAGACATTTCCCCAAAGGAGACATACAGGTAGCCCATAGGTATATGAAAAAATGATCAACATTGCTAATCATCAGGGAAATGCAATCAAAATCTCTATTGTTAGGATGTGGAAAAAAGGATAATGTGTATCCTGCTGGTGGAAAGGTAAATTGATACACTCATTATGGAAAACAGTACTGGAAGTTCCTCAAAAATTTAAAAATAGAACCACCATACAATTCAGTAATTCAGCAGTTCTGCTTTTTGATATCCAAAGGAAATGAAATCAGAATCTCAAAGAGATATCTATGCATCCATGTTTATTACAACATTAAGAGAGTATCAGATGGGTAATGGGGTGATACTACTTAGTGTGAATTACCTTAAATCTCTTCATTGCTGGTCTAACCCACTCAGAGAAGATGCATTTGAGAGGAAATACTGAAGGTACTTGAAAAAGATCCTGTAGTCAGCAAAGAGTTGGTAGTTTGATACCCGAAGCTTCTTAATACTTACTGACTTATTCTAGACCTTGTCCTTGCTACTGAAGTAAAGAAATTGATGCAAGCGGTAGACAGACTCTAAATGGGGACCAAAAGAAAATGTCTGGTCATAATGGGCATGGCTAGTTCTCTCACTTTCTCATCTCGCTCATCCAAAAAACATTAACTATAAACAAAATCCAAAATTATAAGATACAAGTTCTTGTATTTTCCCAAAGACAACAGTTATTTCTTTTGTTCTACTTAGGCAAAAGTATACATATGCTTCCTTGACAGACATAAGTCAAAATCTATTAAACTGTTCATTACCTATTTTATGGGAGAGAATGCCTCCAAAAATCTCCAGTAGGGTTTTACCATTCATCTGGAATATTCCATCATTCATTTGCCAAATCTTTTTTGAGTGCCTATTATAGTCACTAGTCACTGTGCTAGGCAAAGAAATTATTGCAGGGAACAAGAAAAATCTCACCCACATAAGTGAGAACAGCTGTTCTTGGAGAGGCTGTCTTGAGAGCTTCCTGGAGTAGAGTTGCCAGAATTAGCAAATAAAAATTTTTACCTTTTTATAATTTAGCAATTAGAACATAGGATGCCAAACATTGCATTGGACAATTTATATTAAAAATTATTTGTTGTTAATCTGAACTTCAAATTTAACTAACCGTCCTGATTTTTATGTGGCAAACCTACACTGAAGGGAAAACTTGGACGTGAAGGTAGGATAGGTGAATGGAGAGAAAGGCAAGCTTCCTTCAGAAAGTGATTTTTAAAATGAATCTTGGGCATAGCTGGAAGAGGTAGGGATAAATACAACAACGCAGATGGAGTCTCCAGGTGACTTAGAGTCCTGAAACTGAAAGGAACAAAGGGATTGGGGTAAGGAATAAGGAAGGAGACTGATGTTGAGAGGTGAAACCTGAACGGAAAAAAACCAAGGGCCTTCTCTTCCATGGTTTGCTAAGGAATTCTTACTGATGCAGGACAAGGTAGCACCATGACCTGCCGCCTTACTGATGCAGGACAAGGTAGCACCATGACCTGGAGGTGTTGATGCTGCTGTGGATGGAGGAGCTAGCTTGCTGGAAGGGCTGGACACCTGCGGGAGACACTGGCACCTTGCTGTCTCCTCTATGTCCACTTCCAGTTTCCATGGATGGAGCCTTGCTCTCTCCTCCACCTACACTTCTGTCTGGTCAATTTCATGTAAGTTTCCTAAAGCCTGAGAATTCAATGGACAACTGGCTGTAAAAGTGAACGTTGAGTTGGGGTAAAACAACCCCCCTGCCACTATATAAAACCCCTGAGCAGAGAGCGGGAAGACAGACATCAAAGAGGGAGTAGGAGAGCTTATTCCCTTCCTGGGTTCTCTCTGCCAGGAGTTTTGTTTTTTTGGTAGTTGTTGTAATTATTGTTTCTTTTAATAAATCACGACTTATCGCTGATCCTGTGGTCCCTCAATTCATTCTTCAAATCGCCAAAACTCTGGTATCAATACTGTATACTAAGAGTGGTGAGATTCCACTAAAGAACTTTAAGCAGCTCATTTTGGCTACAGAATAAAGAATGGACTACAGTCGGGCAGATAGAACACTGGAAGACAAGTCAGGAGGCTACTTTGAAGTAATTAGAGAGAGAGTGTGAACTGAATGAAGCACTAGGACAGCAGGCCCATTAGTAATACCCAATGGGCAAGAAAGAGGCAACTGCAAATAGGGACAAAGCAGAGGACTGAGACCAGGAAAATCAGGAAGAGCAAGTATTAGGGACAACAGTGAAGAAACTGTGAATTCAAATGTTTTTCTATAAGTTAAGTATTAGTAAGAACTGAAAAGTGACTCCTAAAGTTATCCATAAAGGAGTCATCGGTGACCTTTAGCAAGGACAATTTCAGGGATCAAACTAGGTAACAGCGTGTTGAATAGAAGGAGATGCTGGCCTAGGAGCCCGCAAGGAGGTCCCACTTTATCTCTGTCCTTTTAACAGGTGAAGGTCAAGGACGAGAGAGGAATTTGGAGAAGCAGCAGCCAGTGCTCCAATCAGTCAGAAGAGAGCAGCAAGCCCGTCGCTAGAAGCCAATCCTTTCCTAGAGTCGTCTTGACTGACAGACCCACGCGCCAAAGACTGAGCGTAGAGTGGGAGACAAATCGCGAGAGGGCGGGATTCCAGGGCACTAACCCGGAACCGGTTTGGGACTCGATTCCCATTGTGAGGCCAGGCCTGAGGCGGGCTCTCAGCCAGAAAGGCTCTGTCCTTTGGCCCAATGGATGAGCTCCAGCAAATGAGCGGCAGCTACATTGCCCAATGGGAGGCACAAGATGGGCGGGCAAAGTTGGTGGGCGGGGGACCAATGAAGCTTTTTTTTTTCCCCTATCGCCCTTAGGGGCGATCGTGTGGAGGTGCCATTGGGGTCGCAGGTGCGCGATTTCGGGCCGGAGGAGGCAGCCAGGCAAGCCGTGGCTCCAAGGACGGTGGGTGCCCTCTCCGTGGGGAGGGCCCGGAGGGGTCAGCGGCAGGTGGCGGCCCTCGCTGCGGGCTTTGGCCCTGGCTTTGTGGCGTAGCGGGACTACACACTCGGGGGACGTACCGGGCGAGGCTGTCGCTTGACCGTGCGAGCTGGGGAGGGCCCAAGCCGCAGAAACAAGGCTGCATAAGTTTCTGGGCACTCAGTCGGGACTCTAGTTTAATACATAGAAAGAGAAAGCCCCTTCCAGGTTGCCCTGACTCCTTCCAGGTGCGGCCGCACCGTGCGGCTGGCTGAGTCAAGTGCGCGCCCGCGCTCCAGGGCGCCCTCCAGTCTTTTTCGGTTGGTCCCAGGGGCTGTTTCTTACGTTCCCGACGCGGGCAGCAGGCAGGAGGCGAAAGGTACTTTGATAACAGTAAACTTTATTTACCTCCTACAAGTTTTAGAGAAGAGTATTCTGTTCGGCAGAGACATGAATCTCATAAGAAAACAGCGGAGGGAAAGTCACACCGAAGAAGAGATTGGGGTAGGAGTTGAGGGAAAATGGTAGATTATTGATGCTTTTCTTCTTGAACTTCTTAATGAATTTACCGTAGAATTTTTTGGCCAGGAATTTTCTCAGATTTCTTGATTCTGTCTTATCATGAAATATCTAGGAACTTCATTCTAGTGTTTTCGTAAAAAGTTGCTCGGTTAAAAATATGCCATTGACCCTGCATCTTCACAAGGATTACGCCAGTGAACCACGTATCATTTCTATTTCCAACCAGTAAAACATGATTGTGAGATGAGATTTCAGGAAAAAGGCTGTTATCTGTAATTTGGCACTGAAAGGTCTGTAAGTTTTAGAGACTTGAACTCTTGAGTCCTTTCTGTAAATACAGGATGACAACCAATATAGAACAGATAACACTGGTATCTAAAATTGCCATCTTCTCACGGTTTATGAGGTGTTAATATCCCTAGCACCAAGAACAGTGTCTGACACATAGTAGGCGCTTAATAAGAGTTTTTTGAAGAAATTATTGGGAAATGGATGGCAGAAAACCCAAGCTTCGATTCCATGGGTATCAAAATACCAAAAATAAAGGAGGGATCAGAAAGATGAACATTTCTGGAAATTGTTTTTATCCCTGTAAGGATGGCGAGCAGATTTCAGCTACTGAAGATAAAGTAGACTTAATCAGAGGATGTCAAGATTTTAGTTGAAACTTTTAACACGTTAATAAACCAAGACTGAAATTATAGAGTGCATTACAGTATCAGTTTCACTAAAGTTAAAAATGTGTTAAAGTCCATTTGCCAATGAAATACTGCAGGTCATTAGCTCACCACAGATCAGTTAGAGACAAAGGGATGCCATTTTTAAGCTATAGGTATGGAGTTAGGAATTGTTGGAAAAAATAGGTCATGAGAATAGCAACAACTACTGCCAGATTTAAAAAACCCATTGACTCAGTGGTAGGTTAGAAAGGCCTGCTATTTCTACCATTCACTAATAAATTCACAACAATTCAATTGCTAAATCAATCTCAGATTCTAAAGCAGCAGCATCTGATGGCAGATATCTGCATAAACCCTTCATATCTGGGTATCTGTTCTTGACAACTTAAGTAATTGTTTTATTACATACTTATATTTTGTTACATACTATATAGCTTATTATTACAGTAACAGTGCTTCCATATAAAAGGTAATCTGTTTGAATTTCAAAAATATGTGAACTTTAGCAGATATATTTGTCCCTTTTACTACATTTTTTTAGCAAAGAATATCATCTTACTTACCTAGCATTAATGATTCATAATATTTGACCCCAACCTTCTTTTCTAGCTTTAATTCTTAATACCCTTCCCCTGTATTTCTTTCTCTCATTAGTTTGTCTTCTAAGACCTAAATCACATACTCATTCCTTCTCAAAACCATCCTTGATCCCATCAAAGATTTCTGCTGCTCATGAACATGAAGACTATTTTGCTAATATTTCTTTATTGTACTTTTCATGTTTGCTTATTCATCCATTAAAGAAATATCAGGTCCAGGTACAATACTAGGTAATGGATTATAGCTGACATTTGTGGGCTTACGGTATTTTAAGCATTGTAAGCTGCTTAATTGGATTATCTCTTTTAATCCTCAAGTCATCGTATTAGTCTGATATTATTCCCATTTCCAGATGAAGAAACAAGTTTAAAAATTAATTTGCTTAGATCACAGAGCTAGTAGGTGATGGAATTGGCATGCGAACCAGGTAGTCTGTGTTCACAACCTTCAGTGCACAAACTCCATTACAGTTTTTCATGTACTTTTGTATGCATCTGTGTTTTACAGTTTTTACTAGATCATAAATTATTTGTAGCAGGATTAATAGACATCATAGGAGTTATGGAGATACACATGTAACAGTGCTAGGGCAGGGTCATGACAGCTGGAGCTGTGCCCTCCAGTGTACTAGTCAATAGCCACATCTCCCTGTTGAGCACCTGAAGTGTGTGTGACTAGTCCAAATTGAAAGGTAAAAACGTGAAGTATAAAATACCTGCTAGGTTTTGAAACCTTAGTTTTAAAAAAGAATGTAAAGTATCATCTCAATAATTATTTATATTGAAATGATAACATTTTGAGTATATTGGGTTAAATAAAGTGTAGTTCATTTTTACCTGTGTTTCTTCACTTTTTTTAATGTGGCTACCAAAGGATTTAAAATTCTATATAGGGCTGTCATATTTCTGTCGGACAGTGCTGATCTAGAATGCAGCAGAATTTTAGAATTACTGCACCAGGCTGTATGCACTTGTTTGTTGGAGAATGTGGGTGGGGAAAGTGGATTAGGAAGTAGGTTTGGAGTTGGTGTTGGAGGTGACAGATAAGACTGGAAAAGGTAGGTATGGAGGCATAAAGGTAGGGCTTCCTGTAGGGTTTATAATAGAGAAAAATCAAAGTGTAAACCTACCTGATAAGTTCATTGGAAAGCCTTTGAAAGGTTTGAGTTACTCAGTATGTAAGTAGAGCAAAGAGGTGCCACATTTGACTCTAACAGGGTAGTTCTTAATCCTGCCTGCAAATGAGAGTCACTTGAGCTGTGAACACCCAGTGCCCAGTCTGTTCCAAAGACTGTTTTAGTTGGTTAAAGATGAGGATTCTTTGGGTGATTTTATGTGCTATAAACCTGCACAGTCTTAGCTACTAGGTACATATCTGTTCAGTTTTTGAAATGTGACTAATACAAAATGAGATGTTCTACAATTGGAAAATATAATGCATAGTGTATTTTAAACTTAGTGGAAAAAACAAGAATGAAAGCCTGCCATTAATTTTACATTGATTACATATTGAAATGATAAAATATGTTAAAATTTATTTCACCTTTGTTTCGTTTTTATTTTACTGTAACCACTAGGAAATTTTAAATTCCATGTGTGAATCCTATAGTTCTGTTGGACGGTGCTGTTCTAGTCTAGACTGTTGCTACTCAGACTGTGGTCCGAGGGTCAGTATCATCTGGGAGTTTGTCTGAAATCTGTACCAGAGGCTCTGGCTGTGCCCCTGACCTGCTGAGTGGCAGTCTGCATTTTATCTGGCCTTACGTGGTCTGTGCACATGACCCAGTGGGAAAGACGCTGCTTCAGCAATAGCTTCACAATTTTTTTCAATTTCATAATTTTTCTCTCGTCTCTTACTATTTTTCATTCTAGTGGCTGGGAAGTTTTTATGTTCATGTCCCAGTTTTGCCTCATTTGTCCTTGATAATCATTTATCTTCATGTTGTTTTCTTGCTTTTAATTATTTCATTTTTTTCTAGTGTATGATTTATATCTCTTTATATTTTCAACTGAGACTGTTTTTTAACTTAAAAATTTCCATTAACTTATGTAAGTGGAATTAGCGTGTATTCTTGCAGTATGTAATATGTTCATGAATACTTGTATGTTCTTATGAACATGATTTTTCTAGAAAGAATTTCTGAGAAATTGTTAATATTAGTTATATGTTGGAGAGATTTTCACTTCATTTTTGCATTTTTAATTAGGTTTTTTTTTTTTTTTTTTTTTTTTGAGATGGAGCCTCAAGCTATCCCCCTGGGTAGAGTGCCATGGCATCACAGCTCACAGCAACCTCCAACTCCTGGGCTCAAGCGAGTCTCCTGCCTCAGCCTCCCAAGTAGCTGGGACTA
>CAUYQV010016183.1:0-18395 GCA_963574575.1 Galagoides demidoff | reverse complement strand
TCCATTCTTGTGATACTTTGCTCAGAAGAATATTCTCCAGTTCCATCCATGTGAACATGAAGGACGTAAAGTCTCCATCCTTCTTAATGGCTGCGTAGTATTCCATGGTGTACATATACCACAGTTTGTTGATCCATTCATTCATGGATCGATGGGCACTTCTGACATTCAAACTTAACTGAGCTTCTGGCATTTTCTCTGGCAGCTACTACTCCTGGGACCAGAGTGAGGGGCAGTGAGTCAGACCCCCCATTGAGCTGACAGTGTAGAGGGCGGCAGAGCTGCTTCAGAGAAGGGGTTCCAAAGTAAGAGCCCACTGGGGAGAAACACCCCACCCCCTCTCTTTGCTCACCCTCCACCCTGGCCCTGAGGGAGTCGTGATGGTGTCCCCTGTAGGGCATCTAAGAAAGGGATAAATGGAGCCTTGTGCAAGTTAGGCTGGGGAAGTGTGGCATTTGTGCCAGAAAACTTAGTCTAAGAGGTTCCTTGCAATGGAATACTGGATATAGCCTGAACTCCCTGACAGCCTAGGGAATAAGGGAAACAGGTGGTTCTGTAGGCTGCCATGGATACAGGGATCAAGGCAGGACATTTTCTTAGCACTAAACTCTTAGGAGGAAGAAATAAACTAGCCATCCAATCGTGGCTGAAAGGGCCAGGGTTTGAGATAATGGGTCTTTTCTCCCCCTTTTTAAAATACGATTTTTATTTTTAAAATGCTCATAGTATGAAAGCAGTAAGAGGGTATAAAATAAAAGCTAAATGCCTGTCTTAATTCAGTTGTCCAAACCATAGTCTGAGAGGAGTTAGGTATAAGCAGATGTGTTAACTGCTGACCTCAGGGAGCAGGGAGAGCTGGCCAGGGGATGTGTGTCACCATGGCCACTCTGTGAGCATCCAGAGTGATGGTCTCTGCTGAAGATTGAGCCCCTGGGCTGTAACTTCCCTGCACTAGGGGTTGAGGGAGCTCCTGGGGCACAGGGCTGGAGTACAGTCTAGGACAGGAAAGCCAATCTCCCACAGAACCGCCCACCCTAGCTGCAGCCACAGTCAATGATGGCAGGGAATGGACACAGGCCTAGTCCCTGGGCAGCCACTCCACACCTACATCTCCTTCCCCACCTTAGAAGGAAAAAAAAAACCAGTCTGGCCCCTAGTTTTTTTTTCTTTTCTCTTAGTGACATATCTTGGTGAAGGTCCAATGGGGTGGGGGGAGTCTCCTACCACAGTGCTGCTGTATAGTGACCGTGACTGCTTCCCCCAGTCTCTGTGCTGTGCTGTGTTTGCTAAGTGGGGCTGCTGTGGTTGAAGAAGGGGGCATCCTCTTCTCTCTGGGCACCATGGCTTGTCACTCTTTAGGGCAGGGTGGGAAGATCTGGTGTTCCCTCCCCTGATCACTGCAGAGAAAAGCTGGCTTCGGGGCCACTGTGGCTGCCACCAGGTTCAGCTGCCTGTAAGCTCCCTGGAAACAGTCCCTCATTAAGGCCCCCTCAGGTAAATGACACATTGGGAGGCAGAGGTGGAGAGGCCTAATGAGGCTTTCTGCAAACCTCCCTAATTACCACTTGACTTGGATCTTCTCACGGCCTCTAGTAAGTGCCCCCATAAGTACCTGATTAAGGAAAACAAATAACTCAGGGAGCGGGGAGGTAGAGACACCTGGTTCTCAGCAAAGTGGTCAGGACCTGGTGGCAGGGAGGAGGCCCTGAGCCTGGAGGGCAGAGGCGGTGTGGGTTTGGGCGGGCATGAGATGGGTCTAGAACAAGGGCCAGACAGGAAACTGTTCAGTGTTCTGGGCCCCACAGTCTGTCAAATACTCTGCCCTTGTGGCTTAGGAGTGGCCCTCAACTAGTCAGAAGGGACAGGGTGTAGCTGGGCTCTCAGAAAATTTTATTTCCCCAACATTTAGCAGGCTAAATTTGGCCCCTGGCCTGGGCTTTGTTGGGCCCTGGTCTAAAAGAACCAGTCTCTTTTTCCTTCTTTTTCCTCTTGGTCATTTAAAATGGGAATTGCTGCCCTGTGTAGCACATTACAAAGCAGGAGGGGGGCCTCTCAGCCATGCCTCCCAGAGTGCCTGCACCCAGAAAGTACCTCACAACTGCACAGAGAGCCAAACAAGACTTGGGTTCCAAAGACCGACCTCTGTGAGCTCCCATTGCAGAGACCACTGTTGTTGGAGCTTCTGTCCTTTTGCATTCCAGCTGCCGTCCTAGCTGCTCACCGGCAACACCATTCTTCCCCTGAATGCTTCCTTTCTGAGACCTGCAGTAGTCGGGGGGGGGAGGACAAGACATGCTGCCCCAGCCATAGCAGCTTCCCAGGGCTGCCCCCAGCCATAGCAGCTTCCCAGAGCTGCAGTGCTTGTGGCGTCCTGGGCTTCATGGTGGGCTCTACTGCAGATCACTCAGGGCCCCAGGTGCCACCATGGCAGGAGAAGAGAGGGCTGCAGAGCCACACTCAGGCCTCTGCTCACACCTCATAGGCCAGATCTGGTCACTTGGCTCCTCTTAACTCTACCCACCTGCATGGGGCTGGAGGGTCAGCACCGTGGATATTTGTTGATTGAGTAATGGCTCTTCCACAGTAACCACCCCCCACCCCCAGTATACTGTGGATGCAGGTTCTCGAGACACCACAGTTCCCACCTGTGGGCTTTGGTGGCATATGATCACCAGTGGTCACTAGGGTAGCAGAGGTGTCTCTCCCCAACAAAAACTGGTTTCAAGTGAAATTGCTCCCCAAACTCCAGCATACAAGCCACAGCCAGGAAGAGCTTTGCTTCCCTGCAGTGAATTGGAAAGGATGAGAGGAGCAAAGCATCCCCCGGCCACGGGGCAGCCCACCGTGTGAGTGAAACATTGATTGGTCTGTGGGTTCTAAATCCCATCACGGTGGCCTGACATTTCACAAGCAGGCTGGGGCAAGCACCTTCCCTCTCCTCGTCTGCAAAGTGGGAATCCAGTCCTGACCCATCACTGGCTCCAAGGACCAGGAGAGAACACACATGTCAGAATACATCATCCAGGATAAATTCTTCACCTGCCCCACATGCAGTGCTGATGTTCATTCTGGGATTCATCCATGTATTTGTCCATTTAACTCACTAGGTGCTTGTTGTGGGCCTAGTTCTGTGTTTAGTGCCTTAGACCTATCATCTCTCTGAAGCCTAAGCACAACTCTGCTGTGCACAGGGACTGTTCTGCCCCATTTGCCAGATAGGCAAGCTGAGGCCCCATGGAACAGGGAGCTATGTGAGCAGCCGAGGGAGCCAGACTCCCAGGTTCCCATTTATGACTCCCACGTCCACCTGGACCCCCCGACTTCCCTCCTCCCTAGAGTGAGTGGGCGCCACTCCCTGCATGAGTTACAAACTTTCCTGGGCTGTTAGTGGAGCAGCTCCCCACTAGGGGGTCAGAAACACATCTGATCCAGATGGAATTTTTGTTTCATGGGGGCTTGAATCCAGCCAGAGAAACCCAGTCTGGTTTTAATTATCTGTCTCCCACCCTGCCTCCACAAGGGCATGAAACCCTTTTGATTATTTTCCTCTAACAACAATTCCCTACACCCACGCCAAGGCACACGTCACTGCAGGCCTGCTGGAATAGTGGCTGCATTTCCACAAAAGCTGTGGCCACACTTGCCCATCCTCCACACAGAATGGAGGGGGGAGGTAAGGATGGGGAGACCGAGATTCACATAAACATCCCTCCCCTGTGCCCAGAGAGGGGGTGGGAGGCAATGCACATCTAGGGCTTTGTGGGTCGCCAGAGACACGATAATTTACTTTTCCCTCCTCATGAATTTTGCAAATGAGACTCTTTAACTCACTTGTGAGATAAACAGTGATGGTAGCAGAAGGGGCCTCCTTACTGCTGGTTTTCCTCTTCTTTCTCTTTACTTCTACCTTGGGCTCCTTGGAATGGCCCACACCCCAAATTCTATCTGGTCCTAAATGGATTTTTTATGAAGAAAATAGCCTGCCTCCCACCTACATAATACCATGATAGCCAAGGGCAGTCACACCCTGGCTTTTGCATTTGCCCTTGCTGACTCAAGCCCTCTGCCTTTCCCTATAGCCACCACAAACCAACCCTCTCAAGTCCTTTCTTCCCCGTCCCAGACTCCAGCCCACTCGTGGGCCCAAGTTAGGCCCCTTTGGCTCTCGGCTTCTGATGGACCATCCATCCAATTTCAAACTTCTTCATCTCCTTTTGTATCAAGTCAAGTTCTGTGTTGGTTTATTTGGCCCCAGACAAATGGCCCGTCTCAAAAATCCATTCGTGCCTTTCCCTGCACCAGCCATCCAGAGCTCAAGTTGTTTTATGGTTGTTTTCTTTTCCAGACTTTTAAAAATTACATTTGTCCCAGTGGGGCAAGTGGTTCTCCTCCCTCTGTGGGCTGGCAGGTCTGGCAGCATGAATCACTAGCCATGCTGTGTCCTATCTCCTGGATGCTCCTGGGAGGGCCTCCAAGGCCTTCTTTTGAGTGGGCCAACCGTGGACTTGCCTCTTGTGTCTCGTGCAGTGACATTTGGCTGTCATCTTCTGGCTGGTAATCGGCCTAGCTCTCTTCAGAAACTCAGATGTTGAAGCTACTCAGTTATCTGAGATATACTCCCACCCCACTGGTCTGAAAAAGTGGTCACTTCCCAGCTGTGACCTGTCAGTCTGGGACATCCCAGGGAGACGGTAACCCTATCTTCTGCCTCTTCCCAATCCTGATAGGGCTAGATGGATGATCAGGACTCTTGCCAAGGGTATGGGGAGCGTCTGTGGTGGGCTTTCTGGAGTGTTCTAATATCAGGTGTCAAGACATCTCCTCCCAATCTGTCATCATCTCCTCAGTCTCTTTTTCCACATCCTCCCTAATTTATTTGGTAGTTGCCCAGTGGCCACCAGGCTTTAGTTAGAACCTTGACTGAGTTCAAGGGCAGAAGTTGGTTACTCTGCCCAGAATAATGTGGTCAAGTCAGAAGTGACATCTGCAGTCACACAGACGTGGATGAGAGTCCTGTGACTTCAGACAGGACGTCTCAGTGTCATTCACACACCTCACAGGAGTGCTGCTGCCTGGGGGGGCTGTGCTGGATGAAGGAAGGCATTGAATGCTGGGCATTCAGGGTGTCACGTGCCACACAGTGGGTACTTTCCCCTCCTGTGTCCTATTTCCAGGATTGAGAACCTGGTCATGAGAGGGGCCAGAAAACAAGAAAGCCAAGAAAAGACAAACATGTGACTAACTCAGTCCCTCAGCAGTCAGATGTTTTTCGCCTGGCGTGTGTGCCGGTGCCGTTGGGACCATCCTGGGTGCTGGCTGTTCAGTCATCCGACCAGGGAGACAGATCACAGACAGGTGGGGGATGCTCAGTAGACAGTGCGAGCGGACAGCATTGAGGTGGGGAATGAAGCAGGGCGACCGCAAACACAAGTCTTGCGCAGATAGGCAGGCTGCATGGGACAGCCTTTGAGGTGACACCCTCCAGCCAGTGCTTTGTTCCTCTCTCGCTATTAAGCAGGACAATGACTGGGGTTTATAAGTCAGTCTATTTACCTCTGTGCTTAGTAGGTCTCCAGGCTGATGGCGAGGTGTCCAGCTGTTGGCTCTTTGGGACTCAGTACCCTCAGCTTGTGGAACGCAGCTGGTCACCCACTTCGCATGTCTCGTTTCTCCTACTACTGAAAAGTGAGGGGTTTCCCCAGTCAGTGACTTTGCCTCCTTAAAACTTTTAAGTACCACTCCTCCTACCTTGGGCTCCTTGGAATGGCTCACACCTAAGGAAATAAATGTTGACCATTCAAGGGGAGCCTTCCTAAAATTTGCAATGCCTTTTCCAGCCAGTACAAGGACCCCTGAGCCCAGGCTACAGACGTGGGGCACTAGTCAGAGCCATTGAGGGGCATCTGCTGTTTTCCCCTATACCAGATAGCCCCAAGCTGCTTACCTATTTCAATATCATGTTTTGGTTGTGTGTGTGTGTGTTTGTGTGTAATCCAGAGGTCAGCAAAGTAAGCTCATGTGCCAGCCATCTGTTTTTATAAATAAAGTTTTATTGGCACCTAACCATGCTATTGCTATAGCATGAGCAGAGTTGCAAAGCCAGAAACGTTGATGATCTGACCCTTTATGGGGAAAGTATCTCTCATCTAGTTCATGGCTGTCACTGCTTGAAGTGTTTTGAGAACCTGCCACTATTAATCCCTGCATTCTTCTTAGCTGCTCTGGGATGAGAAATTAGATAAATAGGCTTGTAATGGGCAAGGAGAGGGGGCAAGGGCTTTCCTATAGGAGATAGGCAGAGCTTGGTTCAGGGGCTTTAGGCATCATTTCATTTGCAAGGGAACCTCTTTTCTTCATGAGAATTCTCTGGATTCTAGATGAGTAAACAATGACAACTTCTCCTTGTGGTGACTGTAGCAGGCACCAGGCTGACAGTGTGTGACTTGTGTTGTACTCAGCCCCTTATCCCTGAGTCTCTGTCCTAGCCCCTATGTAGTGGTGTTGACTCACACTGCATTAGTGCCCCTCAAGTGGCCTCCGTTTCCCTGAACCATGCAGGGGTCTCCTGTCACTCTTGGAGGGCCCTTTCCTAGAGATGCTCGCTGGAGACCACAGAGATGTGTCTGGATGTTGAGGCGTCACCTTGTGCTTCTGGGATGCCGTCCTCTTGATCAGTGAAAGTGAAAGCTGGTGTTGCTGATTATGGGATGCTGCTTGCTGCTGTCATGGAGAGACCGTCCATAGGGAGTTTTCTTAGCTCCCAGTGACTGGAACTTTCTACCTGTCCGCATGTGCCCCTTAAGATCCTTACAAGTTTCTGCAAGGTCAGCAGAAGTTCTCTCCCCCACCCTGTTCCCAAGATCTTACTGCTCCACTTTCCCTTCGTCTCCTCCTCATTCCCGTTCACCTGCCCTCCACATTCTCTAATTAGGAGTAACTAGGTCATTGGAAGATTCTTGCCTTTCGCTTGAGGAATTAAAACAGACCATGACTAGTTCAGGAGAGCTGCGTGGGGCTCGTGCAGATCGACTTGAGGTAATCTGGATTTGTGCTGTGCAGTCCTCTGTTCTGAGCATTAAAATGGATCCAAATGAAATGAAATTGATAGGACCCTCTCAGTGTGTGCAGGGTTGAGGAGGTGAGTGGACACTCTTAATCCAGCCTGCTCAAAAGGCCTGGCCATGACCAGGAAGCAGGTGGCATGACGTAACAACCAAGGACATGGGGTATCTCGCTGCATGGCAGCCGGGGCTCACCCTGAGACAGCAGGTCCTGCCTGTCCACTGACATGGCTCCTGCTACATAGAGACCCACCCCAGGAATAGAGAAATAGTGTCAGGGGTCCAAGAGTTCCCCCTTAGTCTTTCTTAAAGCAGCTGCAGAGACAGGCAAAACAAAGGCTACTAGTTAGACACAGTGAGAGCCACAGCTGGCGATTTCCTGGATTTTTTTCCATCCCCTTTTGGAGTTTCTGGAGTCACTGTGGGGATAGCAGGCACAATGGAAATAGCAAAAAGCAAGATCTATGCCCAATTTTTTACCCAGTTTTAAGCTAACTAGAAAAGGGCCGGTTGTTTTTGTTTTCTCTCTTTTTGTCCTTGGTCTTTTCAAACATTTCTTGTCCTGAGGATAGCGACACCAAAGGGTGTTAAACTGGCTCTGAATGTCCACCTCTGGCTGGCCACTTTCTTGTAACGATTTCATTAGCCTGAATTATCCACTTTATTTTCTGGTAATGGGATTAGCTATACTTGAGGCAGCTGAAGACCAGAGGGGCGAGAGTGGGGAAGCGTCCACTGTGTGTTTCATTAACCCGCCTGGCAGAGGGGTGGGACTGACCAGAACGTGTACCCCAGGCCAGAAGTCATGCATGTCTCCATCCTCTCCTGAAAGGAAGAGGGAGCACAAGCTGTTTCAGTGGGAAGGCAGAAGTACCTTGGTCTGGCTGAAGGATGCCTCCTTGGGGACAATTTCTTCTAATTATCTTATAAAACTAGTAAGACATGTGGATATGAGCAAGAACTGCTTTTTATTTATTTATTTATTTATTTTAGGGTGCAGGGGGACAGAATGTCCCTCTATTGCTCAGGCTGGAGTACTGTGGTATCAGCCTAGCTCACTACAGCCTCAAATTCCTGGGCTCAAGTGATTCCTCCTGCCTCAACCTCCCAAGTAGCTGAGACTTCAGGTGCATGCCACAACACCCGACTAATTTTTCTATTTTTAGTAGAGATGGGGTCTCACTCTTGCTCAGACTGGTCTTGAACTCCTAATCTCAAGCGATCTTGCCACCTCAACCTCCCAGAGTGCTAGGATGACAGGTATAAGCCACCATGCATGGCCAAGAACTGCTGCTTTTCTCAGGTCTCTAAGAATCACATAATCACACCTGGCCCTCTTTTGCTTAAGGCCACTTTGTTATCTCAGCTCTTTGTTAGAACCCCCTGGGGTTCACCAGCAGGGTCAGACTGGCCTGGCCTGCTCCTTCTCAGCTTTGACCCAAAGGACCACAAGAGCTTGGGAAATATCTCTTAATGGCACCAATACAGATACTTTTAATGGACACGGGCATTACTAGCCCTGACTTCCATTTATTCTGTTCCTAATTTTTGCCAGGAGCTCTGGTTTCAACAACACTGAGGTGGATGATTATTTCCATTTTACAAGTAACAAAACTAAGCCTCAGAAAGGGGGTGGCAGGTGGTGCAGGGCTGGGATCTAAACCCAGGTCTGACTACACACTTAGGTTCTTTCAATGATGCTCTGACACAGCAGCCTCTTACTATCAGAACCAGAGTCCTTCTGCAAAACCTCCCCACTTTATGTAGTCCCTGGCTAGTTAGAGGTGTTACCTGAATGCTAGTCAAAGACAAAATTCTTTTGCCTTAATGTGTGTGCTCAGGCCTTCTGAAATGACTGCCTTATTTTCTTTCTCATCGCCCAAACTGCTCTTCCCAGGTGGGCCCCATGTAATACCAGTGTCCTGAGAGATGCTAATAGGTGTTCTTGTTTGGCAATTTGAAAAATACCATGTCTTCTCTCTCACTTTCCCAGATAAATCCTGCATGCCCCTAACATCTTAAAGGCACTGACAAGGTCTGCAGCAGAGAAGCTTGCTAACTTCTATTTAACCAGATGTCTTCCAGACTTAGTTAATCCCAGAAGCTTTTTGACACAGAATACCTATTAACATCTTTCAGGACAAGTTTGAGAAACTTTTGTAAAAAGTTACCTCTGATATTCAAAACTATTTTAGAAACGTAGACTTTAGAGCTTCCCCAGGCCTAGGATTAAGTCCTGGCTCACCATTGAATAACTGTACATTTTGGCAAATTTCTTAGGCACCCTGAGTCTCAGTTTCTCCATATGTAAAATGGATGTATAATCCCTGTCTTCCAGGATTGCTAAGGATGAAAGTATACGTGGAATAGACTTAGGAGAGCACCTGGTCTCATGCGTGCTCTCCTATAAAGTGTACGGTTCCAAAAAGTGCCAGAGACAGTCAGTTGGCAGAGAAGGAAAATATTAGAATTTCCCTCTCTGTGTAGGCTTTTTAATCCTTTTAAATTTTCTAATTATTAGGTATTTAAAGCTATACATAGTGAAACAGCAGTTGAAAAGTATACATATTTTGGGGGTTTATGCTCAAAACTATTTTACTGAGGGTAAGCACCAACCAAAATGGGGAGACACAGAAAACTGCCAGCTTAAAATCAGTGCCCCATGGAGCCAGAGCCTGGCTGGTCCACCTTTCTTTCCCAGCCCAGAGCTTGGTGCTGTGTACCCAGGATGTGTCCAGGAAGTATTTGCCAGGTGAATGCAAGATCCAGACTACCTGAGTGACAAGTCACAGTAAAGTTCCTACCAACTCTCCAGTTGAGGTCTGAGTACTGGGGATTGGTGAGCAAGATCAGTGCAAGATCAGCCGCACCTGATGGAGACCTCTGTGCAGCAGATCACGGTACTGGGACCCTCTGTGTCCACATGAAGCTTAATATCCACAGAAGCCACATTTTGTGTGAACAGAACTGACAGGGCCAGTGGGCTGCAAGGTCCAAGAGGGAGAGGTGAGGAAGGCCCTGTCATCTGCCCCAAGACCTGATCTCAGCTAGTAAAGAGGTGAGGGGACTTTTCATTTGAAAGTAGACCAGCCCTTCTGATTGATCTCTTAGAACCCAGTTGGAATGGAAGCCCACAGGCTGCCTCTGTGACAGTTCACAACAGTGTTTAAAATGTACTAGCTTTATTTCTGATGTTTTAAAAATCTCATTTCTTAAAAGGGACTCAACCACGAGCATACTCACACTCACCTGGAGGGCTTGGTGCAGCCCAAGAGCTTCTGATTCAGAAAGATAGGATGTGTCTAAAATGCTCCCAGGGGACTCAGTCTTGGTGACCCAGGGTCACTGAGCCAGTGAGGTGCAGAGCCAGGCCAGGAGTCTCCTTCTTCCAGTGCCAGCCACTCCCCCTACCCAGAGCCTCTCAGGAGAGTCCTTGGCCGCTGCCTGGAACACAGCCCCAGCTCTGATTCAGAGATAGCATTTAACTGCTCATCCTGGGATTTCTCATCCAGAAAACGAGAGGGTCGCGCTTGCCTGGAAAGGATCCCATGAAAGGCTATTGAGAAAAGCTAAATGCTGTCCTCTGTGCCTCTTTTTTTTCACTTTCTTGGAAACCAGACCATTTTTCAGCCTCCAAGAGGCAAAAATGAAAGGGAGTATTGCGTCGATGGTGATAAGGTAACCTTTCTACATCCAGCTCTCACCATGATGAGTGGTGAGTAATTGGAAAAGTTCAGTGTAAAAGGCACTCTCTAAAAAGAGGGAGAACAAAAGAGGAAGAGACTCCAAACCTAAATATACCTCCATTAAGTAGCTTCCAAAGCTGTTGCCCCCTTGAACAGAGTAGGCTTGATTCTGCAGCTCATGCACACTCATCAGCATAGCCCTTGGGGAGGGACAGCCTCTCGCCACAAGCCAGACCACTCCAGGACTCCTGGCTCATGTCTGCACTGTGGCCAGGGTTGTCTGTGGGCCAGTGATCCCTTTTCTTTCCCACCAAGCTAGACACAATCCTGAATGTCATTATCCAGGCACCACCCCCTTGGTAAATAATCAGATAATCAGATAGACCCCTTTTTCTTGCTGTGATTTATTCACTGCACTTGAAGGAATAAAAGTGGGTGCTTTGGAAAAAGTATTGATCCTCAAGGGCCAGCCTTTCCTTGCAATAATCTGTGGTCATAAGAGCATTGTCCTAAGGGACGGACTTAATGTTTTGCCCTCAAATGTGATAGTGTCTCCACATTAGCATATGGATTATATGAGGTAAGCCACATAAAGGATAAGGACTTGACACTTAGGGAGAACTCAGTAAATTTGGAATCCGGGATTAAATGAATAGAGACAGTGTTTTCCAAGCACTAGGCACAGTGCCGGGTTCTGTAGACACAGCAGAGTATAGCCTTGCCATGTTGGAGTGTGCTTTCTGTTTCTAGCAAATGGTGAGGAAAGATGAGTAAGTAAACAAGCCATTTGAGACAGTGCTCAGCTGTGACAGAAGGCAGATGATGTGATAGAGGAGGCAACATTAAATAGGGCAGCCATAGAAGGCCTCTTTGAGGAGGTGGCATTTGAGCTGAGAATTGAATGACAAGAAAGAGTCAGTTGCAGGACTATCAAAGTAAGTCAAGTTCTAGATAATGGAAATGGCAAGAGCAAAGGCTCTAGTGGGCATATATTTGATGGGTTCAGGGAACAGGGGAAAACCAATGTGAATTCTCCCCTTGGGCCGGGGAGCAAGGCATGAGATAAGATTGGAGAGCAAGAAAGGCAAGAGCCTGATCAGGCACAGGCTTGAGTCCCAAAAAAATTGAGAATTATTCTAAGGATGCCAATGCCATTAGAGAGTTAAGCAATTTGGGAGTGATGATGCCTGGAACATACACAAAATCTCAGGGCAGTAGTAGCTATTGAAACCCACTGTGGGAGTGGTGATGAAACTCAAGGCAGCAGCACCCACTGAAATCCACACGGTTGATTGGATTAGCCTCTGCTAGAGGATTAGATGAAGCAGTCGAGACTAGCTGTCACCCAAGGCTTTCTTGGATGTCACACACATCCGAGCAAAGGTAGAAGGTTTAAATGATGGTTCCTGCCTCTGCTGCAGAAATCAACTATTATAGACAAAAGGATGGGTTTCTCTTGACTGTCCAGTGGCCCTGTCTCTCCACCTTACCTCAGCGAGGGCTCTTAGCCTCATGAGGACTCAGTAAGGAAAGGGGGACGTCAGACAGGACTCTGGGCAAGGCAGCAGCCAACTTCCCACATTCACTGCCCAGTGGGAACTGTTCTGTGCGTCTGTGAGTTCACTGGTGGGTCCTTCTGTAGGATGTTGGCAGGGGAGCAGTGATCAAAGATTAGACACTCTCAGCCCTAGACCCCAATCAGATGAGATAAGTGGTTTTATCTCAAAGTCCTCTTATGTATCTGAGGAAGAGGAGGGCTCACTGCTTGCCTGCCAGCAAAGGGACTTCCCGTGGAGCACCTCTGCAACCTAGGGGGAGAGTCCCTGAGAATAAGGTTAATGCTTGACCCATCATTGATTTTTCTCCTTGCACCTTGCACAGAGGAAGCCTCTGGCTGATTCTTCATAGATAAGCCACTCCTATGAACTCTTAGCAAAACCATAGGCTTAGGGGGCAAACCACTCACTTTGAGCCTAGCTCAGCCAATTACCTTCTGCGGGACCTTGGCAAGTCTCTTCACACCTTGTGGTAGGTAAGGACTCGCCACATTACCTTGGAGAAATCAGGTCACTTCTTTGAGTCTCAGTGTTCTATATCTAGGAAATGGGAACGACATTGCCTGAGCTCATAAGGGCTTTGTGAGTCCCACGCTGAACACACTGCAGGGCGTGTAAGCACTGGATATAAGTACTGGATGAATGGATAGATAAGCATGTGTGCACTTAATGTGCGTTAGAAAATTGGTAGGGGTGGTATATTCAAAAGGTTTCATAATACCATGAGATTTAGCCGTTTTTTTCTTACCTCTGGAAGGAACCAAAGAAGCCATCTATTCTTATAAAACCATTACTTCCTCTTGTTCCGAGGAAGGAACAAGATTCACCAGTGAATCCGACTCTAGGTCCCTTGGGTAGCAGCAGACTTTTTTTCTTATCAATGCCTTAAGTGTGCAGGCGGGGAGAAGCCAGGCCAACAAACTTAACCCATGTGACTCAGCACTTATGCTGGGATGTTGGTTTTTCCAGCGGATCCCAGTGGAGAGTGATAAGAACTCAAGTCCTGGGAGTAGAGGGGCCCAGCTGTTCATGTCATGTCTGGCCACCTCTTTGGTGCCAGCATGTGGGCTGGCTTCCCAGCCGGCCCACTAAGCCCCCAAACCCAGGCACCAGAATAGCTGCAAACAGTCAAGCTTGGCATCATCTCTAGAGGGTTCTTACCTTTCCTCTCCCTTCCTTCCCCAAGCCCAACACATCAGTCAGGGAGGGAAGGAGAGACAGAAGATGATTCGTCCCTTTTCAGTAGCAGGTGCTGGCCAGGGCTTCGACAGGGCTGTGGGGGGGAGGACATCCCCACCCACCCACATGAAGGGCACGAGCACGCACGCACACACAGGCGTGTATTGTCTCTGCCTTCAGGCCTGTGTGCAAACACCATTTGCATAGCCCGAGTTGTTTATGAGGGTTGGGCATAATTGGCTCGCCTCTCTCAACACCTCGGTGCCCCCCTCCCACCTCCACCTCCCCCAGACCCCCTCCCGCCCCTGCACACCTCAAAAGAAATTAGAAACGTGGCAACAAACTCCAGTTGTCATAAACCCACATCCCCACCACCAATCATGGGCTCCCGGTGTGGCGGAGGGGGTGGGACTGTGGTGGGGGAGAATAATTGGTGAACCCGAGGTGAATGAAATAATTGGAAAAGTGAGGTGTGAGTTTGTTACCGAAGTGTGAGCGTGGTGGGGGAGGGAAGGAGGGCTGTGTTTAAAAGCCCGGTATGTCCTCTTTATTCACAGCTTCTGATACAGTAATTGCTACTTTGTGGTTTCTATTATCTACACAGTGGGGAGTGTGTGCATCTCCTTCCCTTAGTGCCAGAGTCTGGGTTCCGGAAGAAGTTCCTGGGTGCCTTGAGGGTTTTCCTCCCTCTCTGGTTCCTAGTGGCCCTTCCTAGCCTCACCCTGACAGTGGCCTCCACTTCCGGGAGACGAGGGTTCACACAGAACTTCATTCAAAAGCCACTCTTAAAAATGGCTCCATAGACCTTGCTGTCAGATAAGGGTCTTAATAATGGCTGGTATTTATATATTGCTTATCTCCAAGGAGCTAAAGGTACTTCATCGATTTCTTCTCCCCCAACCTTTTTTTTTCCTTTTTAATTCTCTTTCAATATCTCTCTGGGATCATTAGTATTGGCCTCATATGATCATCTCACACAGTTATACGAGCATCTGAAGCCATTCACCACCCAGCTTTGTTCTTGGACTGGGAGAAGCAGCCCAGATGAGAAATGGTACACCTGGATTTTGAGTCCTGGGACTGTGAGATGTGGCCACATCACTTTTCCTTTTTTGTCCCTTGATTTTGTCATTTATAAAATAAAGGCAGTCACACTATGGTCCCACAGTTGTAGTCTCAACTGGAAAGGATACACTTTAAAGACCTAGCATACTGCCAGCACTCACTGGTTAGGGTGACGGTGGCAGCAATTCAATGTGGACATTTCAGGAAGTGTCCACAGGCATCAGGAGGTTCTAACCCTGGTCTTCTAACTCCTCCTCAAGCCTCAACTCTCTCTTTTTCTATTCTTAGAAGAAAGGAAGAAATCATCTCATCATAACCGTTTCTCTGACTCCATGAAAAATAATGGGATTTTCAAAGCTACTAGGGTCTTCGGAGACATCATTTCATTTGCCATGCAGATGTCTGTCTGGAACCCCAGACTGTGGCTGTGACCTCCCCAAGGCCCTCCAGCTGCCTGGGGCAGGTTACCCGGCTCCCCAATTCCTGCCCACAATCCCTGGTAGATCCAGGGTGCCCTTCTGTCCCAACTGCCCCTTCTGAGCTCTAAAATGCTACGTCTGCAGGCCACTGTAAGCACAGCTCCTGCAGCCTCTCCTCACCAGCTTTTTTCTCTGCCTTTTAATTATTTTCCTCGCCTTTCTCTGGACCCTTAGCTGCTTACCATGCACAGAGCATCCACAGCTTGCAATGTGCTGCAGAGAGGGAGGACTTAACCTCAATAGTGTGTGTGTGTGCCTCTCTCTCTCATACATGCACATATTCTAGCTCACCAGAAATTAGACAGAGCTAAGAAATCTGAGCCGAGGTGGTTGAGACTATCAAGGGTTAGGAGATTATAGCCCCTGAAGGTGGAAGTAGGGGTTTACATTCAGTGTGGGCAGAAGGAACTGGGACTTAGTCTACCCCCCTCGCCCTGTGGTGTTGGAGAGGTCACTGGAACTCTGGAAGTCTCCATAGGACTTTCCTGCTTCACCCCAGACCTATCTAAGCTCTGGGAAGAAAGAGGCCCCAGCTCCTAAAAGCCACCGGTCCCTACCTGGATGATGGAGGGGGCTTGAGACATTATGCGGCAGCAAGAGAGAGCTCAGGCTTAACATCACACATGCCTGGGGTCCACATAATCCTGCCTATCACAAGCAACCGTGCCTCCCTTAGCCTCAGTTTCTTCATCTGTAACATGGGATGATAAGACTAACAAAAAACCTTACAGCCTATTTCATTTCTTCCTCCTCATCACACCCTAGGAGTAGGTGTAACTTACCAATGTCTACCCTCCAGGGCTGCTTTTTGCTTGTATATTCATTCATTCATAAAAGATCTTCAGGCGTCCACTCTGAGCCAGGCACAGAGCTCGTTGCTGCAGACCCAGTGATAAGCGAAGTAGATATGGCCCCTACTCCTGCAGAGCTGAGCCCTAGCATCCCAAACTGGGAGTGCAGGGATCTTCTGAGAGACCAGGAAAGGCAACTGAGAGCTGGTGGCATTTAGACTGAGGCCTGAGCATGCCTGGAGGCCTAGGCAGGGGTGAAGGCACCAGCAACCCCGCCAGGCTGTCTGTGCTATGACCACATGGAGAAAGCCCCCAGCATGCTCCCCGTGTGCACTTCAGCTTCCTCAAACCAGCTCTGAACATTCTCAGATCTAGTTTTCGTAGCCACCAACTGTGCCATCCTTGAGGTCCCAGTGGCTCTTGGAAAAACATGGAGCCAAAGAACCATTTATCATAAGAAACTTGCCCATCCCCTGCCCTCACTGTCCAAAGCCGACCCAGCAGAGGCAAGGAGGCTTCAGTGGAGGGAAGTGAGGCAGCATGTCTGTTGTGGGATGCAGTGGCCTTTAGGTGGCAGGATGAAGCAGGGTTTGCAGCTGACTCCTCTGGGCTCTCCAGCCTTACCTCTGGTCCCCACCTGCCCAGTCTCTCATGCCCAGCCCTGGCCCCCCACCAGCGGGGAAGCCTGACCATGCTCTACTCTTTGTGCTCCCGGGCTTCTTTCCCTCCCCAGGAGGCTGGCCTTGTCACCAGCCGTGCTTCTCGTAGCTTGCACAGAGAAGGCACCAGGAGAGGGGGAGCGGAGCTGCTGGGGGGAGCTCTGAGGAGACGTGCAGATTCATTTTGAGGATTCATAATGCTGCATTTACACACCATCCTGCCTTCAGAAATTGGGCTGGCAGATGCCTGGTCATGCTGGCAGGGCTGCAGGTTAACACCTCGGATTTAGCTTATATCATTTCACGAGCGCTTACGGCCTTTACTGTGTTTTTTACCTAATCGGTCTTTGGCCCTGAAGCATCCTAGACCATCATGAGTACGGGTGTATGCCCAGGCGGGCACAAGTATGTGTAGATTTTCAAATAAAATAATACCTCTCTTCTGATGCCGTGCACATTAAATATTTATCGGTAGCAATTTGTGCGTGTGTATTTGATAAATGGACATTAGGAAGGGGTTGGGGGGCGAGTAGTGAGACAGGGAAGCAAGGGAGGCCTAAGAAAGCCTGATCCTTTTGTGTTAGAATTTCTCAAAGGTTTAACCAAAGGGGAGGAGGGGAGAGGACCTGGGCCTGGGAGGTGGCCCAAGGCTGTGTGTACTGGTTTGATCCCTGTTAGGAGAGGCCAAGCCATTTTCTTCTCCAGAGCTTTGGCTGACTTGGGCTCAGCAGAAAGCTCAGACGGAGGAATGTGGGTTTAGAGGGGTAGCTGCATGACCTCTGAGTGCTGAGCACTGAGGAAACATCCGGGGTACCAGGTCTGGGAGAAGGGTCATCATCCTACTGCTCAACATGGAGTTTCTGTGTGCTCAGCTCAGACATAGAGATGGATTGGAAAGGTTAGGGGACTCCACTGCCCCAAGTCCTGTTTTGCAGACACTGGCAGAACCCTTTCCCTTGCCAGGTTCTCCGGACCAGCCTCTCAGGTACAAAGCTGGCACATAGGTACCCCACAAGGAAGGGGAAGACAGGTGTGCTAGAGACACCAGCTTGTTGGGGAGGAATCAAAACTCTCCATCAGGATTTCTAGCCTGATTATTCACTCCCTACCTTGATGGTTGGGGCCTGGGAGCAGGCTACCTGTGCCTCAGAGCTGATGCAAGTATGCGCATGCCCGCAAGCACTTCTCACCCCTGCTGCCTTTGCAAGCCTCCATCTTTAAACCCCCATGTTACTCCTTTTGTTTCTAGCACCTTTGGGGAGCTGAAGACAGTTCGCTTGCCAAAGAAGATGACTGGGACAGGCACACACAGAGGATTCGGCTTCGTGGACTTCCTCACCAAGCAGGATGCAAAGGTGAGACCCTGGCCTGCCTGGCCCTTAGTGAGAAGCAGCAAGGCCTCTTCACAAATGCCAGCGTTGCCATGCCATGTGGTTTCCTCTTTTTCCCCTCAACCCTGCTAATTTGCACAATGTCCCTGGGGGAGAAGACCCTGGGTTTTGTGTTCAGAGGAAGGGGCAGTTTCTGTGTCCCCTTCCATGTACCATTTCATGTATGCAGGAGCCTAGGACACAAATTGGGAACCCGATGGGTTTCCTAGGCCTTTCCAAGACTGCGAGAAAATTCCTTGGTCCAGGCAGACCCCCAGGGATGGGCAACATAGGAAAAGCCATGTGGAGGTGTGTAGGGTGGGGCCCCAAGGCAGAGCCCTCAGAATAAGAGGCAATGAGACACCCAGGAGCTGCTGGGGCCAGGGGCCAGGAGTTGCCTTTTGTGCTGCTTACCTGTGAGGCAGCCCAGGCAGGCACTGCTATGCGCTCCAGGTGTAGAGAAAAGGGCGGGCGGGCGGCCCCCGGGCGGGCCCGGGGGGGGGGGCCGGGGGCGCCCGGGGGGGGGCGGGGGGGGGGGGCGCGGGGGGG
>CAUYQV010016182.1:0-49530 GCA_963574575.1 Galagoides demidoff | reverse complement strand
CTATGTTGCTTAATCAATAGTTATCTATTTCTCATAGTTCTAGAGTCTGGGAAGTCAAAGGTCAAGATGCCCACCGATTTGGTTCCCTCATGAGGGCTCTCCTTCCGGCTTGTGGAAGGCCACCTTCTCACTGTACCCTCATATGGGGGAGAAGGAGAGAGGTTTCTGGTCTTTCTTCCTAGTGTAATGAGGGCACTCATTACATCATGGTGGCCCCATCCATATGACCTCATCTAAAGCTATTTACTTCCCTCAGTCCTCCCAAAGGGTTAGGGCTTTGTTATATAAATTTGGGTGTGGAGGAAAATGCAAACATCCAGTCTGTAATCCTCAGTTCAAGGAGGTAGAGTGATTTGTCTGATGTTATATAGCTAGTAAGTGGTTAAAGATGAAGTGTCCTCCAGATACTTGCTATGACTATCATAGTCTATGTAGAAGTGAAAAATGAAATTCACCACTACCGGAACATGGACATAAAGTAACACCTCCAGTTCTAAATGATATTATAGATTTCTTCTTCTTCTTCTTTTTTTTTTTTTTTTGCAGTTTTTGGGTGGGGCTGGGTTTGAACCCGCCACCTGTGAGCCACAGGTGCTACCCTTAATAGGTTTTCTCTTACTGTGATTTCTGAATAGGTAGATTTTGCCTCTGGAAGGATATCCACCACCCCCACACACTTTTCCTATTTGAAAATACTTAAAGGGGTGACTACAATCACACAGCTTTCATTAATTGGTGTCACTCATCATGCCTGTTCTATCAGTGATGGACATTTGCTTATGCTAATTACATCCAGAAATCAGTTCACACCCTTGAAAAATACATACTGTTTACAGCAGTTGCCATCCAAACTGCAGCGACAATACGCATACTTTCACTGCCTTGTTTCAATCATCTTCAAGACGCTGGGCTGCAAACAGGCACAATGTTTTACTCTAACGACTCTTGACAAGTTAAATAAAAATTTTAGTGATTTTGTTTTTGCTTAGACTTCAAACAAAAGATAAGATATACCTAGAAAACAAAAAAACTACAAATGCCAGCGTTATAACACAATCCATCACGTGAAAGTTGCTTTGTGGATTTTCTTTCATGAATCTTAAGCAATATCTAGTTAAAGCCCTATTTCCATCTTTAGGGAGTAACGTAAGAAGCAAAAGGAGAGTGGATTGGAGGATTTGCCCAATTTTCATGAGTAACTTGGGAACTGAGGGTTCAAAACCATTTTAGGGTCACAGACCCCTTTGGCAATTTGTGGGTGGACTCTCAGGTTAATGTTTTAAAACATATATTATAAAATACATAGAATTATAAGGAAACCAATCATGTTGAAAACGCTATCAAAATATTAAACTAACTTGTGATGTAATATGATCGTCTTACAGAGTTAACATAGGAGAAAACCGCAGTCCAGAGAAGTCAATTACACAGACAAAGGCAGAGCTAAAGAAAACCCAGCCTACTCAGTCATCAGTGGGTAGAATACTGAGTTAGGTTTGATTGAGCAGAGAAGCTACTGCTTTTGGAGCGTCAGTTGACCGGGACACCAGAGTGAACATGCTTTCCTTTCTGAAATTTAATATGGCATTTTTCAACAGTGAGAAGTGGTCAGAGGCTCGGTATTAAATGTCATGTGAAAGAAAAATGGCTGAGAAATAAGTCTGCTATCTGGCTACAGAGATCAAAATCCATCGTTTGGCATGAGGAGTATTTTTATCTCCACTGAATTTTTGGCTCGTATTTTGAATTCATCTCAGTGGAAAATTCATTTTGCATTCAGTGTTTTTCTTTTTATTCTGTTCGCGATGAATCCCCAGCTTTAACCTTCAAGTATTTGTTCTGATTTCGTGGAGATCAGTGTTTAGCTCTGGCAAGGGTATGATTTGCATTTTATTTGTATGAAGAGCCAATACTGATTCGCACACAAGAGATGTTTAGAGTGACAAGAGCTAAGACACAAAGGATGAAATTTCCAGTTTAAATTTTGCAGGTGCTAAAGAAAAAAAAATGGAATGGATGACAGAAATACAAATAATGCTGGAGAAGGGAGCTCAGGTTTAAAGAGACACTGCCAAGCATTTCACAGCAGTTTTATTCACAGACAGAACTAGGAGGCCCTTCTGAAAGCCCAGAAAGGTAGTTTTGTACGGATTTTTGCTTCTCATCGTTTGGAAAATGATAAATATTATTTTACATTTCTTGGAGGACCAGGGAATAACCAAAACTGTGTTTGGCTTTCATTCCCTCCAGCATGAGAGCTGTCTGCTTTGCTCACTGATGCATAGTCCATAGGCAGCTAGGGCAACACAGAATTTCAACAAATATTTGTTGAATGAGTATTTGATCTCTCTAAGCTGGAGGAAGATAGTCCAAGACATTTCCAGTAACCCCCAGGAAGTAAGCTGTAGAAAGATGCTACATTGATTTTCACTCTCCTGGGCTAGAAGCTCGTTGAGGGCAGGAATCTTTAACGTTCTCACCTTTGTTAACTCCCTTCCTACTTTGCTCTGCATTGAGGCTCCCCACAGTAGATGCCCCCTAAGTGCTGAATAAAGAATGGATAAATATTGTTCTTGCGAGCATTCTTTCCTCCCTGTACATCTCTACTTTCCCTAGATGATATTTGCTCACACTGGTCTTATCACCTGTGTCTTACCACCACTTACTCAAATTCAAACCAATTTTCAAAGCTCCTTTCAGAGCCCACCTCCTTCCCTGATCTCACCTGCCTTGAATGACTACAGAATTTCAGTATATATCTCAGTCATCCTGATGTTTTTTTATGTGTTTACGTCTCATAGGCAAAATCCCTTTGTTTCCCCATGCCGTGTCATGGATTACTTTTGTATCTCAACAATTTACAAAAATAAGCTCTGCAAATAGTTAATACCTAATGAATATTAAAATGTGTACATAACATAACAGAATCGCTCTCTGGGCCTTAATGTTGAGGTGGATCTTAGGTGTAATTTAATCGAAATTCCCTTCTGTCCCTCTAATCCCATGAAATGACATCTTTCCCCAGAGTTCTTCCAGGCTCTGCCCACACCTTCTGGGGAGGGACAGGCATCACCTGGTTTGCACATAACTCCACATTTACAAAAATTAGTGTATTTTTATATGAGATTAACATATCTGCACTCTCCATCTTCATAACTGGCTTTTTACTCTTTCAGTTTATCCAGAATGAAGCTAAACTTTTTTTTTCAATATCACATTCATCCAAACATTTGAAGACTGTGCTATCTGTTACATCGTCTCTGAGTCTTTTCCTTGAGCTATGTCATTTACCACTTGGCATGTTTTTTTTCCCCTTCAACACTGTAAGAGTTCCCTCTGAAAATATTTCAGATATCTATTCCATGATGAAAGTAGGGCACCTCAAACTGGACTCGATTAGATGTAGTCTTATATATATATGTCAATATCACTTTAGATGTTGTTGATCACACAATTGACACGTACTTGAACCAAATGTCCACTAAAATTCCTATGCCATTTTTACATTTCCAAAAGCTGAACTGCTGATGATCGTGTGGTGGTTTTATCTAGGCCAACAAATAGGTCCTTACTGGCTCACCTGTTACAGTTTATCCTGCTGTTTGGCTCACCTCCCCATACTGACAAGAATCCTTTGGACAGTGAACATCTTATCTATTTCTCCCACATTTATATCTTATGAAAATGCAATAAACGTTCTCTTCTCACCACAGAAGTAGGCAAACTTTTCCTGTGATGGGCACAATATGAGGTTTTGCAGCCCATACAGTCTCCATCTGGACGATTCAACTTTGCCACTGCAGTGGGAAGGCAGCCACAGATAACACAGAACAAATGAGGACAGCTGTCTTCCAATTAAATTTATTTGTATGCACTGAAATTTAAATTCATGCAATTTTCATGTCATAAAGTGTTCTTCTTTTTATTTTCTTCAGCCATTTGAAAATGCAAAAGCCATTTATACCTCATGAGTTATTAAAAAACAGGCGGAAGGCTGAATTTGGCCCGTGGGCCCTAGCTGGTTGACTCCTAATCTAAATTGTTAAAGTGAGATGTGGGTGCAAGGGTTTTTGTCAAAGCTCTTTGATATGCATGAGAAACTTCCCTTGAACTCAGTCCTTCATAACTAGGGTTTAGCTATGAAATTGACTGAGGAACATTTAAAAATATAAAGTTAAGGGTCTATCCTGCAAAGATCAGGTTCAAGGATTTAGGAAAGAGGCTCTGGAATGTGTTTCTCATGGACAGCAAAAGTTCCAAAACTGGACCTCATTGCTGTTGGCAAGAGTTTTTAAATTTCTCTTGTAGCGTATCTTAATTATTTCTATGGCTAAACACTGAGAACATAATGGTGAGTGACACAGGCATAGCACTTGCCCTAAAGGACGTCATTATACTGTGTTGAAATCATTTATTACAAATACTTTCCATCAATCAGCCATAAGCTCGTTAGGGCTAATACTCATAATCAGAGGCCAATAAGTGCTGATTAATACAATGTTATTAAAAATAATTCACATGTTTTTCTATTTTATATACTTTAAAATGGCAGATTTCAGCCTACCTTTTTTTTTTTTTTTTTTTTTTGAGATGGAGCCTCAAGCTATCCCCCTGGGTAGAGTGCCATGGCATCACAGCTCATAGCAACCTCCAACTCCTGAGCTCAAGCAAGTCTCCTGCCTCTGCCTCCCAAGTAGCTGGGACCAAAGGCGCCCGCCACAACACCCGGCCATTTTTTGGTTGCAGCCATCATTGTTGTTTGGTGGGCCCGGGCTGGGGATTCGAACCCGCCACCTTAGGTGTATGTGGCTGGCACCTTAGCTGATTGAGCCACAGGCGCCAAGCCAGCCTACCTTTTTAATAAAATCATCCAAGTATTGTCCCTGTGTGAGGATTTTTACACACCATCTTACTCACCAAAGTATTATCAGTGTCTAACATACATGAATCTAACAAGATAGGAATCTTGTCTAACATATACAATCTAGGCTATGCGAGTATGTTAACTGAATAAATCCATTAATATAAGAGGATTACATGCAAAGTGCTCAAAGAAAAAGGAGGAAGGTATAATAAACAAAAGGAATATGTCAAATGAAGACCTACCCTGAACTTTTGATAACATTCAAACATGAAGTGTGTTTTCCGGAGGTTAACAATTCATATAGTTATTCCAAGCATCATATCTGCACTCTTACCTCGCCCCAACACATTACAAATGCAACCAGATTAAATCAACGGTGGATCAGAAAACAAAAGCAAGAAAGCTTGGATGGATAGGTTGGGTCCTGACTGCTCTACTGATAAACATTTCTACCTTCAATCTTGGTTTATCAGCAAAAATCATGTAAACGGCCCCATGCTTACAGGTACTATAAGAATAAAAAAAGATAGCTTCGTCCCTCAGAAGTATCAGGGAGAAAGAAGGCTTTGAGCAGAAATCTGCAGATCCATGGGTGGGCTATATTAATGTGCTTAGGAAACAAAGCATTGGTTTCAAATTAAAAAGAAATGGAAATAATTGTGTCATTGTTAGAACTCCTGAGACATAGATTTCTTTGTCACTGCCACAGAGTAATCAAGTAATTTCAACCTTGAAACAGTGTATCACAAGCACTGTTAAATCTGCCCTTATAGACTCGGCAAACCACCAGAGAGCTCTGGTAGAGAAGTTGGAAAGCGCTTTAGCTCCCTGAATGTTCAGGGCTGTGATCTGCCGACCCCCTTTGCATTGCCACAACGAAAGCCGCTGCTCTTCCAAATTCCTCCACCAATTGCAGCGTTAACAACAGCAAAGCTCAGAGGTGCTGTTGTTGGCATCTCTCAGGGCAGTAAAATCAGCAGCAATGAAAATCTGGTCCAGCTCAGTACGGTATTAAACGTGGCTTCCACAGCACAATACAACCTTCACCTCCTTAGTCGTCACAGCCACTGTTACCTGCACTGTATTTCCACTCTGCTTTAACTGCATTACTTCTACACACTTAGCATCTCTATTCTGTTTGTCGTTATTTGGGGAGCTTTTCTCTCCCCCGTTCAGTTCAGTTCCCTTCCCTTCAGAATTCTCATCAGTTCATGAAACCCCATAAATTCCTCGTAGGAATTGTTTCTTCTTAAGGGAAGTGATCTATTACATGATTCTTGGACATAGAAACAAGAGTTCGGGCTAACCCTGAACTTCTGGTGATAATGTGAATTACCCATTGTTCTAAACTCCCACTTTGTACCACCAGTGAAACGGAGAGGTTCACGTAACAGGTGAGTGAATGAATGACGCTCTGCAGTCCTGCCCACATCCTTCCAATCTTCTCATTTCTTGCAACTGTTCTTCTCTCATCTACTTCTCCCCACCCTCCACCTTCTCCCAACTTAGTTGCTATCTGCTTTCTCTCCCACTCCTGCTTTCAGCCTTTGAGGGCAACTGAGCTGACCCAGAATTAGTGGCTAAGAATAAAGGAGAGATTTCATCTACCAGGACTTAACCATGGTGATTTTTTTGTTGAGAAAAATAGTTTCAAACTGGCTTGCGTAACAACCATCCATACCATGTAAACTGAAAATTAATTTTTTAACAAAGCTACAAAGATCAAAAGAAAAAAGGAGTTGAGGCTGGTTTCTTGGCAGTGATTTGGGAGGCAGATGGAGCACTGTGGAGTAGTTGGATATTAGAGTCTGTTTGTTCTGGTGTGTAAGATACTATGAATCAAAATATGGTGGCTTGTGCTCTGGAATATTTCATCTTCTTACAGGCATGAACATTAGTAAAAGAAGAAAAGGCACTTGCCCAGCAGTGACATTAGCCAAATAGACTCTTGCTGTCAAAAGAGTGGCATCCTTGCATTTAAATTACCTTCTATTACATGATTCTTGGACATAGAAACAAGAGTTTTGGCCAACTCTGAACTTCTAGTGATGATGTGTATTACCCACCATTCTAAACTTTCAGTTTTACCATCGGTGAAATGGAAAGTCTCACCTATCAGATTATATAAGGAACATAGAAATAAATCTTAAAAATATTTGACTCCCTTTAATGGAGCATACGACAGGATCTGAACTTCCAATGTGCAACATTTAAAAATCAGTATAGTGATAACAGCTAACATTTAAGAAGTGTTAGCCTGCTCTAGGCAGTACATCAAGTACCTCTATTCATTAATTCATTTGTTTTGGACAAATCTAATTGAAGACTTGCTATGTGCCAGGTACTGTTGTTGTCATGGAGAATATTATTTTGAATAAGACAAAGTCTGTGAATGTAAACGGTGTACATTACTGTCAGGGAGAGAACATGTAAACAAATAAAGAAATGAAAATAATAGATGCCGTGACCTCTGAGTAAGAGGCTGGAGAGTGACTAGGAATATGGGAGTGCGACTTCAGATCAACAAAACTAAAAAGACCTCACTCAGTCTCTCTATAAGCACATGAATTTGAACAGAGATGAAAATAGGGTGAGGAGCAGACTTCGGAAATATCTAAGAGGGAATACTCTGGGGAGAGGGAACAGCAATAACAGAGGTACTGAGGCAGGACTGAGCTTGGTGTACCTGGAGAGAGCACAGGTACTGAGGCAGGACTGAGCTTGGTATACCTGGAGAGAGCAGGTACTGAGGTAGGACTGAGCTTGGTATACCTGGAGGAGCAGAGGTACTGAGGCAGGACTGAGCTTGATGTACCTGGAGAGAGCAGGTACTGAGGTAGGACTGAGCTTGGTATACCTGGAGGAGCAGAGGTACTGAGGCAGGACTGAGCTTGGTGTACCTGGAGAGAACAGAGGTACTGAGGCAGGACTGAGCTTGGTATACCTGGAGGAGCAGAGGTACTGAGGCAGGACTAAGCTTGGTGTACCTGAAGGAGCAGAGGTATTGAGGCAGGAGCAAGCTTGGTGTACCTGGAGTGAGCAGAGGTACTGAGGCAGGACTGAGCTTGGTGTACCTGGAGGAGCAGAGGTACTGAGGCAGGACTGAGCTTGGTATACCTGGAGTGAGCAGAGGTACTGAGGCAGGACTGAGCTTGGCGTACCTGGAGAGAGCAGAGGTACTGAGGCAGCACTGAGCTTGGTGTACCTCGAGTGAGCAGAGGTACTGAGGCAGGAGTGAGCTTGGCGTACCCGGAGAGAGCAGAGGTACTGAGGCAGGACTGAGCCTGGTGTACCTAGAGTGAGCAGAGGTACTGAGGCAGGAGTGAGCTTGGTGTACCTGGAGAGAGCAGAGGTACTGAGGCAGGAGTGAGCTTGGTGTACCTGGAGCAAGCAGAGGTACCGAGGCAGGAGTGAGCATGGTGTACCTGGAGTGAACAGAGGTACTGAGGCAGGAGTGAGCTTGGTGTACCTGGAGAGAGCAGAGGTACTAAGGCAGGACTGAGCTTGGTGTACCTGGAGAGAGCAGAGGTACTAAGGCAGGACTGAGCTTGGTGTAGCTGGAGTGAACAGAGGTACTGAGGCAGGACTGAGCTTGGTATAGATGGAATGAAGAGGTACTGAGGCAGGATTGAGCTTGGTGTACCTGGAGAGAGCAGAGGTACTGAGGCAGGAGCGAGCTTGGTGTAGCTGGAATGAAGAGGTACTGAGGCAGGACTGAGCTTGGGCAACAACATCAGTGGGTCAGCATCCACCAGAGCAGGCGGAAGAGGCTGAATATCAGGAGCCGGGTGCCATGGGGTCACATCTTCAATGACAGCATGGATTTTATTCTCAATGGATTGGAACTTGTCTGGCATATTTTAATCAGTGGAGAGACATGATCTGGTACAAAGATGTACAGAATCACTCTGCTGCTGCTGGGACACTGGAAATCTGTACCAAGTCCAGGGCAGGGGCACGGAGAACACATACATATTGCCCTGGTGAAGAGGAAGGTGGCACAGCTCAAACTAGATAGCAACAGAAGGTATTGAAAATGGACAGATTCAGGACTCACTTTGAATGGGGAGCCCAAGAAACCCATTAACATATCAGAGGCAGAGAATGAAATAGAAGATTCAGGAGTGAATCCTACGTTTCAGACCCCAGCATCTGGGTAAATTACAGAGATTAGAAGTCAAGGTAAGAGTTTATTAGGTCAATCTGAGGAGGTGGTCAATATAGGGATGTAGTCAACTACGGTTCTACTGCATAGAAAAATTAGCTGGGTGTGGTGACCGAAGCCTGTGGGATCCATAAGATGTTTGGTTTGAGATGCCTATTTCATATCCAAATAAAGATATTGATTAAACATCTATTTACGAGTATCTGGCCATAAGGAAAGGAAAGTGTTTTAGTGGTTTGGGGTAGAGAGACTCATGTAAATCTTGGTCAAGTGCACATTGTTCTATGATCTAGGAACTACAGGTGTCCCAACGTTGCCATACACAGGGAAAGTGGGAAATTGTAACTGAAAGTACCTTTTATTTACAAACCATTCATTACAAAATTTTACAAAAATACTTACAAAATATTTTCTACATGTTGGCCACCTCTTCTTAAAGTTTTGTAATAAATATTTTGTAAATAAAGGAATATTTAGCTACAATTTCTGGTATTCTCTACGTATGGCAAATTTGGGGACACTATTTTATTATCTTCATTTTATAGGTAAGAAAACAAGTTTGGAGAAACTGAATAAGTTGCATCTTAGCAAAAAGAATGATCTTAATGAAAACGAAAGGAGGAGAACTGAATTGTTTCTTTGTAAGCAGCTGTACTCGTATCTGGTGGGCTAAGGGAATATATCTAAGCACATTCAAGAGGAAAAAAATCTAAAAACGTATGATAGCAAATAAAAAATATGGCGATTGACCGACGTCCAAGCAGAACATTAACTGTAATACAGAATGAGCTACAAAGAAAGATTCCCAATTTTACAATCAGTGAAATGCAAGGAGATAGGGCATCAAATCACAGATATATAATAGGTCCAATCTGTTGAGGAAGGACCTGGAAAGCAAGGAAGAAAACCAAAGCAAAAAAAATGTTATCTTGGCTAGATACAGACTCCAAGGGAGCATTAACATTTATAAACATGTAAAAAAATAATGAATTATTTATCATAGTGTGTGCCTTTCAAATTCACCGACGTATCTGAGGAAAGGAGGCCGTGTCAGTGCTTAGTGGGATCTGAGTTTCTCCTTGGTCTTCACCTGCATGTTCAGAATAACCGCCCTTGAGAATGAGCTGAATGGAACAGAAGAGCTGTTTGTTGCTGCGTGTGATCTTGTATTCCCAGCACTGTCTGACTTCGGTTGGATTATCAGCATGCACCAGTCCCTTTCCGCAGCTTCTCGTTCTATTGTCTCTCTCTCAACATCATTTCTGATTCCTATCCATCAGCTGATTATTTATCAGCTTCTATAAATACAGCATGTCTGGCTTCTGGACTCAGACAGCCTGAATGTGAATCTGAACCCCTGCTACATAAGCCACAGCAAGTCATAGAGTCTTCCTGTCTCTTATGGAAATGTTCACCTGTAAAATGGAGATGGTAACTGAATCTTCTTTCTAGGGGTTACTATCAGCATTAATTGAGATAATAAAGGAAAAAGTGTTATAAAGTAACTGGCATAGTGTAAGGCTGTGGTCCCCAACCCTTGGGCTTATTAACTGGTGCCATCCATGGCCTGTTAAGAATTAAGCTGGACAGCAGGAGCTGAGCAGTGGCCAGCCAGCAAAGCTTCAAGTGAAGCTTCATCCGTACTTACAGCCAGTCCCTATTGCTGGCATCACCCCTTGAGTTTTGCCTCCTATCACATCAGCAGTGGCATTAGATTGTCTAGGAGTGGCAGCCCTTCACTAAACTGGCAATCTGAGGCATCTACATTGTGACCTCCTTATGAGAATCATCTAATGCCCCCCCTTCCCACCACCCTCACCCTCCAGTACATGGAAAAATCGTCTTCCTGGTGCCAAAAGGTCGGGGACCACTGGTGTAAGTAAGGGATTAATAAAAGTTATTTCTCTTATTTTCACATGTACTTAGAATTCGGTGTGTTCTTTATCTCCTTTTCTCTAGGAGAAAGAAAAATAGCAAAAAGATTTTTAAAATTCTACAAAGTAAAATTATCGGCATTATTCATTTTTAATATTTTAATATTTAAAAGGATCTTTTGGACAAACTTTTTGTAATTTCTGTTATTAAAATTAGCAGCATTATTCTTTCATACAAGTCTTCAGTAGCTGTGACTCAACATCCCATAAAAAATTCCTTCTGCCAATTTACTGGTAATCCCCCTGTGAGAGATGAGCCTTGGCAAGAGTTGGGTACCATTAGGCACCACAACATCACACCTAGGCTTGGTTTGGTATAAAACCTACTCAGCCCCAGATAGTCTCTTTTTCTGCTCAAGGTTAGTCCGCAGATTTCCCTGGACCTCTCAACAGGGCAGGTTCCCAAATAATAAATAATTAATAACCAATCATATCACCGTAATTCAGATTAACAATCTAAACAGATATTTTAAACAAGAAGACCTCAAATAAATGCCTTCAAACCACTGCTTTCTCCTATATACTGAAAATGAATAACAATATTTTTTAAAGAGGTGATCGTGGTATTAGATGACATTCGCCATGCCTAAGTTACAGCGAGCACATGTCTGCAGAGGCTACCCTAGCACAAACAGCAGCATAAGCCAAACCATATCCCCAAATCGAATTCATCATTTTAACTTTCTTTCAAACAGAATCTCGTTCTTGTATTTACACAAGAGACTCTGAGGTGGTCCTCCAGAGCCCAGCCCTCCCTAGTATTATCTTCAATCCACTCTTAATGCTGAAAAAAAATGTAAAAGCTTCATCAACAAAGAGATGAAAAACAAAGTCCAGGGCAGGAAGCCCAGTGAGGTTAAACTGCTTGATGAAGATGACACACACAGCTGTGATGGGAAGACAGTGTCACAGCTCTTGTCTTCACAACTTCCTATCAAGTGGGCTCACTCATTCCCTTTATTTGTTCCTTCCTTTCTTCCTCCTCCTTCCTCCATCTCTTCTCTCTCTCTCTCTTTCTCTCTCTCGTTCTCCTCTCCCTCCTGTTCTTCTCTCCTTTCCTCTCTCTTCTGCTCCTCTATTCCTCCCCTCCTCTCTCTCTCTCTTCTCCCTCCCTCACTACCTCCCTCTTTGCTCCTCTTTCCATCTCTCCCTCTAGCTCCCCGGTTTCCTTCGCTAATTTGCCAGCCTCTTACTATATATATCCTTAAGACTATTCTAGCACAGTAGTGGTGGCAAGGCCACACTTGTCGCTTTCTTAGTTTCCTATCTAGAGAACTGGAGGAACACTGAACAATCTACTTGAAATAGAGCGTCCCATGTACCATCACGAAGAATTGGTGTCCCTGAAGGAGCAAACAAGAAAGAAGACCCTGAGGAAATGTGGGGGAGACCGATAGGAGGAAACACTATGTGGACACCCGCTTGATGGATGAAAAGGGATAAAAAGAAAACCCATAGAAAAAAATGAGAAAGAGTATCCTGGGGAGAGAGGCCAGGCTGTCAACTGTCCAGAAGTGAGAAACTTCTAGAAACTGGGAGAAACTTCAGGATAACCAAACTGGAGCCCAGGAGGGGCAGAGACGGCTGGGTAGGAATTTTGCCATAGGACAAATTATACCTGGATTCTCACCTATACCCAATTCTGATGATATTTAAATGAGATTGGGGCTTAGAAGTCATGCTTATGTAGGTTAAGATGTTTGGAGGTGTTACAATGGAGTGAATGTCAATGGGGGGGGGAAGGGCAGAGTTTGATAGTTTGTATCATGTCCCCTCAAACATTAATAATCTCCAGTACCTCAGAATGCAACCACATCTCGAGAGAGGATTTTTTCAGTGGTAATTACTTTAAAACCAGCTCATTGAGGCTGGACCTAACCCAATGGGACTGGACTCCCTGTAAGAGGAGGAGATTTGGACACAGACAGTGAAGAGGTGACGAGGGAAGACACGGAGAAAAGACGGTGAGCTCCAAGCCAGGGAGCCACCAAGGCCTCTAAAGACCCTAACCTAGCCCTGCCTCGATCCTTTGGGAACTGTGAGAAAATAAATTCCTGTTGTTTAAGCTGCCCGGTCCGTGGTATTATGTTATGGCAGTCATAGCAAATGGATACAGATTCTCATTTATACAGATAAAATATCACAAACTAGTACAGAAATGAGGTTTGAGCAGTGAGCTCGGGCTAATCATTATAAACCTCGTGGAGATGCGCGTGCGCCCCGCTGCGCTGTGGCTCTCACCTGCAGGTCCAGGCACGTCACAGATGCGGTTGGGGTCTGTTCTGTATTTCCTTCCTCTACTTTGCTGCAGGCCCAGTTCCCAACTCCCAACACTTGCATTTCTTTCCCTGAGGGCTTTCTCTGCCCTGCAAAGCTGCTTGGCTTTAGTACACAGTAGTAATGAAACGGAGGGGAAGTCACACTTCCTCCCCCATGACGGGTGGGGCTTTGTAAATATAACAGAACCTCCCCGGTTGAACCACCTCCCGACACTGACCACCTCCTGAAGTTGACCCGACGCTCATAGAGTGACCATGCACCGCACGTGCGTATCAGTACAGCAGGCCTAACCCCTTCTGTTGACCAGTTTGTTACAGGCCCTTGGGCGGTCACCTTTCTGAGATTATACCATCTATCCCGCTGTAGCTTTCTCCCACTCAGGGAGGAGTGAGGTTTGTACTGCCCCTCTCGGTCCCAGTGTTTCTTTACTAGATAGAATTAAGCTCACTCTTTTGAGTGAAGTGTGGTTATGGAGGAGTGGCCTACCATGAATAGCATTTAAACTTACATAGTGTCTAAGAAGACTTCAAAAAGTCCAGAAATTTTTACTGGACTCCAGTTTTTTTCTGTTGTTTTCCTAATATATTTTACTATATTAAAGGGAGACAAGAGGTAATGACACAGCTAGCTGATAATGGCAATTCCGTGCTTGTGACATAACCATAAATTGGCCTTTTCCAAGCAGTAGTCCCACTTATCTGGTCTAGATTATTTTTCCTTTATCTGTGTTTATACACAACAAACTACTTAGATGCCCCTGGCCTTTTTGTCCCCTCCTCTTCCCCCCACTCTTTCTTTCCCTCCATACTTTTCTTCCAAAGGGTTAGAAACAGCAAAAAGTTCAATGTTTCCTCTGAAGACTCTCAAAACCTATTTGGAAAAATACGTTTTAGTTAAGCAGACCCTGAGATAAACATTCCAGGAGAAATAGTTTCTTGGGGAGGTAAAAGAACTGCCAGGAAGGGAATGGTAATAACAGAAGACAGATATATTGGTTTCCTAGAGCTGCCTTAACAAAGCACAAACAACCAGACAGCTCAAAGCAATAGAAATTTATTGTCACACAGTGATGGAAGCGAGAAGTTGGAAATCAAGGTGTTGTCAGGGTCAGGCTCCCCTGGAAGGTGCTAGGAAGGAACTTTCCCTGCCACCGTCCTAGCTTCGGGGGCTGCAGGTGTGTCTTGGCTGGGAGATGTATCACTGCACCCTCTGCCTTGAGAGGGTGTTCACCCCACTAGTCTCCACATCATCTTCCTTCTGTATACGTCTGCCTCTGGGGCCAGATTCTCTCTTTTATAAAAGTCCTAATGGACTAAGGGTTATTCTATAAGGGCTTTATTTCCAAATAAAGTCCCAAGCTGAGGCACTAGGGGGTTAGGACACCAACATTTTTGTGTGGGGGAAATAATTCAACCCACAGCAACAGATAAGAGGGGCACAGTTAAAGAGGACCTGAAGTTAGAAAGCTTGGCAAGCACGGCAGCCGAGTGAGTGCTTACCGTGAGACAGAACAGACCAGGCTGCCACTGGACCCAAAAGAGGTGGTCAACCCACACTTCATCGCACCATGTTCTAACGGTGACCACGTGCTTCTGAATTACTCATAATGAGCAGTGACCAACCTATAAACTATATAACTAAAGGAATGTTACGATTTTTTTTGTTGTAATATTTAAAAAAAATCTCTGAGCCACAGTATTTCCAGTCAAGCTTCACATTTAATCATGTTAACCTAAAGTTAACATCACATTGTAGTTTTGAAGTAACGTATTTTCTTCTAGTTTATACCTGGTGGTATTATTATAATGTCAACAAAGATATATCACAAGTATTCCATAATTCCTTCTAAGTGATGCTAGTAGGTAAGAACTTTTAAGAACCAAGGTTTACTGTGGTAATTATGAAAAAAATTAAACACGAAGGTCCAACAGTTGATTATATAAAAAGCTCTAGAGTTCTAAAAATCACATCCCTCAAAAAATCAATATTTTAAATATAAGCATCTGTTATCCACCTAATTAAAATGCAAATATAAGTATCAACATCTGTGACTCAGAAGATGTTACCTTCATATAGTGTATCAGAAAAAAAGATAATTTTCTCATTCAACAAGTATTTATTGAGTGAACAATAAATATAATCAATTATGCCAAGTAGCTGTAGAATGTGAATGGAACAGGATTTGGAGTCTACCTTAGTAGAGGTAAGCCTTGATCACACATCACTTCAACATAAAGGAATATATATACACACACACACACACACACACTAAATACCTGCGTTCTGATAAACACATTCACGGGAATGTGCATATATGTAATTATGCAGCACGGTGAAGACATCCAGAGCTACAGGGATGTCTTGTGATTGGCTTTTTCTCAGAGTAGAAAAGACACCAATTTCTGTTACTTCAAATCCCTCAGTGAAGTGTGGTTTTGGAGGAGTGGCCTACCATGAGTATATATTTAGTAACTGAAACTTAGCCAAATTGGTGTTAAGTCTAAAAGAGATAATCTCTACCATCTTGGCTGTTCTGGAAAGACAAAATTGAGGTATAACCTTTCATTTGTACCTTAACAAATGGCTTTGCTATTTATACAGGAACAAGAATGGGAGGGCATTTGAGGGACAAGAAAGAGTTTCAGGGAAGAAGTTGTGTGTACCCTGTAATCTGGTAACAAGTACCCCCCGCCCCATGATCAGAACAATGGTACTTAGTTGGCGGAGAGCAGAAAATAAGGTAGAAAAAAATAGTCAGAGGCCAGAACAGGAAGGTCTTCAAGTCCAGGTCAGAGTCAGTGAGAACTGTGGAAGGTTCCTGGTGGCGGGTGGAGGCAGGGGGACGTTTACGGGGATGCACAGGGAAGTTTAATCTGTTGACAGAGTGCAGGATGGACTGGGATAATAGGTGTCTAGATCAGGGGCTGCAAACTCACACCCTTCTCAAGGCTGGTAAGACACTGTAAGCAGCCTGTTGAGGACTGACTCAGCTCTAACCCATACACAACTCAGTGGGTCCAATTTTGCCAACTATTTCAATTATCCCAGAAAAGCTGCAAATCCAGATTTTGATGTACACTTTTCTAGTATAAATGTCAAAGAATTCAAAAGGAAGATTTGTTGATTGATGATGGAAAGTTGAATTCAATCCATGGGCTGCCAGTTTTCAACAGAACCGCCACTAATAAGTACCTTAGAATGATTTCAGCATAAATTAATGAGGCCTCAAATTGGGTACTGGCATTATCATAGGTTTAGACATTCTTTCTTATGTTTTAACCAATCAACAAATTAGCTTTTCATCCATAGTTAACAAGTCTAAACCAATATAATTTAGAAGGTATTCAAATGTCACAGTTATGTAAAATTATGAAATATACAGTTTTCAGGAAAAAACACCTAATTCAACTATGTCATAGTTACATATCACATATGTACTTTACATGTGTTGCCAATAATAATTATGAATTTATAATTAGAAATAAGTTAAGAAGACAGTAGGGTGGTTGATGTGTAGTTATGAGTGGAGAGTCCTCCTGCCATCACTATTAATATGTTAAAACGACTAATTAAATTACTAGTCATATTTTAATCCTTTAAACATTCAGTCAACAAGCCATTCTTCTTCCACAGTTAGTTTTAATAAGGCAAACATTTTCAAAACTTACTATATTGACAAAGAGGTCAGCTGGTCCTGCTTTAACAAACATTTTCAGCTCCAGGGCATTGCTTTTGAGGATTACATGAAGCAAAATGATCTTCCTGAAACTCTGTATCTTTCATGTTCAAATTAAGCTTTTTATTAGGTATGCTCATAGATTTAGGAATGCCTTTGGCAAGAAATAAGATGACAGACCTTCTGTCAATAATTCAAGAAAGAGCTTTGGGAGGAACCAGAACCTTGAAAAGGAAACTGAAGGAGGAAGAAAGGAAAGAAGAGTTTCCTCCGGGCCTCCTCTCTCCACCTGGATTTCTAGGGGCTCAGAAGCATCTGAACACCCACCTGCAGGGCATGGGAGGAACCGACACTCAGGTGGACACGTGCTGATAACCTGGCAGGCAGCTCAACCCTAGGGGGCGTCCAAAAAGAAGAAAGGTAAACTCTAGTTTGTAAATTAGGTACTCAAGGTGCTTTTCACTTTCCAGGGATTATTTATCTGCAATCTCAGCACTTTTAATAAAATTTTGTTTAAATGATAGAGATGGGAGTCAACTCTGAAAAGAAGATTCATGCAGAGGGTGAATGAATACTAATTCATTAGTATACTAATATCTTTGCAGAACCTCTCTGAGACCAACCAGTCTGAGGGTTTCGAAGGTGAGGCATGAGATATTCCAAAAGGGAACGTGACCTCTGGGAATAATGATCAGAAAGTGACACTGTGATGTCTTTTCTCTTTATAAATTTTTATACAATCAGGGGATTTTTTTGGGGGGGGAGGTATTTTTTAAGTGAGTTTCCCAACAATTTAGCATCCAATTTCAAGAAAGTCAAATAAGTTCCTTGTAAATCCATGCGATTATTGTAAACATTTTGTTTAAAAATACTGATTTATTTTGTAAGTACCTGTGTAATTCTACCTATATACCAAGTGAGTGAGCCTCTGCACGGCTAGAAGTATTAGTATGATCTTAAACAATCACAATGACATAATAACTGCTTTTGTATCTGATGCCTGAAACAAATGACAAGTTTTACCTGGAGTTTCCATACTCCCAGATTTCTTGGGACAGTCTCTATTGGTATCTTCTTCTCAAAAGGGTACCAGTTTCAAAAATAATTATATAACCACAGAAGCTTTAACTAATAGACGAGGTTATCTATATGACAACCATGTGAGCCTGAATTTGCTGCAGCCAACATTGCTAAATTCTCTCCTTCAGTGAGATATTTGCAAAAATTTTGTTGGCACACTAGTGTCCATTCTCCTATATTTGGCTTGTGTATTGGTTATACAGTTAGAGTTGCAGAAAACAGTGAGTTTAGACCACACTACCTCAGTATCAAATGAAATCCACCAGCTTAAAGGGCCACACTTGAATATGTGTGTGAAAATTTCTGTTATGTATAGCTGCAGAAAAATATCTACAGAAAACTTGCATGCTTTTGTTGGTGTTAGAAAAGCAATATCAACTGTAACTCATATTGTTCTTATTTTAGTTTTCATACAACTAAGAATAATTTCAGAATCTAGTGTACATATGAGCTCTTCACTGGTATACTTCAGTATCTAATCTCTGTATAGTTTAGACCATTTATTTACCTCTTTATTCTTAATTTTCTTATTTCTTCCTATGTTCAATTTGTAAGCAACTTCAATTTCTTTTATAAATGTAAAAATGTCAATAATAAAATTAAGAAATAAATATTCTCAGTTATCTTCTCATTCTAAGATAATCACCTTATCTGTGATTAGAGGACAGAGGTTAGAACGTGCTAGAATTATGCATATAGGCGAGAGTCATTCATGTACTGAAGTCAAAATATGGAAGGAAAAAATGTTACTTGTTCTACTTTGGAAGAGAAAATACAGAGTACTGTTTAACTGGTGGGTAATAATGCATAAGGCTCCCTTTGCAATACTTCTGAACATGTCTTTGACCTACTCATGGAAATATAAACTATGTGACTTTGGACAACATAATTTATCTTCCTGAGTCTTAGTTTATCTTTAAAAGAGGGTTACAATCTATTTCTTGTACTTGTGAGAACCAGCCATCATAATAGAGCAGGAGCACCCAGGAGTGTGTCCTGAACGCAGCAGATACTTGTTAAGTATAACTATTATTCCTTTAAAAAGAAATAAAAAGCAGTTCCTTGAAATTCACAGAAACTATGTCCCAAGACCTATGAATTCTCCCATTCTGAAATGCTTCTCTATTACTTTATGAAGAAAATAAAAATTAGGATCTGGTTTTAATATTCATTGAAACAATTTCATGAATCACCATTGCTTGATCAGATATGCGGAATACAGGCAGTCCCTGGAACATGAGTAAGACAGGTTCTGTAAATTTGTTTTTAAGTTGAATTTGTGTGTGTAAATAGGTACATTTACCTGTTATCTGCACTAACTTCTGTTAGTGCAAGTCATATGTCACTTAGATGTTTGTAACTCAGGGACTTACTGGATTAGCCTCCATTTGTAAGTGTAAATTGTATGTGAATTGAATATTTGTAACTTGGGGACAGCCTAATGGTAAACTTATCCATGTCACATATTTTATACAGTGTCAAATCTGATGGCCCACTCTAAGTTTTGTAAACCTGATTTATTTCCTGGCTCAGAAGCGTTATTCCATTGACTACTTTCTATTCCAATACCAACATTTGAGGTAGTCCTAATTTTCTTTTATTTTCTTCATTCTTCACAAAGGAATGATATGCACCTCACTTGGGGAGAATAATTGACTATGTCTTTATGGATAAAGAGCATAATACTCTGGGTAGTCTCTACTGCCCACCTTATCTCATTATGAAAGTAATCCAGATCTGTGCCTCCAAAGTGAAAAGTCACTCCAGGAATGGGGTTGGTTGTGTGACTCATAAGGGGCAAAACCAACAGACATTCCTCCACAAAAGCCAATGGTCCACTGACCCTCTGTTTTCTCTTTTAGAAATTTCAGAAACAAGCAAAAGAAATAAAATGGGCAATGCAGTCATGCCATCTAGAGTGCCAGACTATAGGGGACTATGGTGCAAAGACTTCTATGGAAGCCATAAGTACATACGTGGGGGCCGTGGAGAGGGAAGGGAAGGGATAGACTGGAGTGTTTTGGCCCATGTTGAAAAACAAAGGATTTGGGGACAATTTACAGAAAGGAGCCAGACTTACGCTCAGGCTTCTTAGACTTTGGACTAGGTCCTGATAGAAATTTTTGTAGTAAGAGCCCTGGTTCCTAAACCTTCTTAAACCAAAAACATTAGCTTCAAGAAGTGAGAAGCTATCTTTCAAGAAGATGATTAGAATTTACTAGTTCCAGTTTAGTACTGAGTACACGCGATGTTTGTTTTTCCATTCTTAGGAGAAAGGTCTCCAATTCCATCCAGGCTATTAGAAAAGATACAAAATCTCCATCTTTGTTTATGGCTGAGCACCATTCCACAGTACACATATGCCAGGGTTTATTAATCCATTCATGTGTTGAAGGGCACTTGGGTTGTTCCCCTTCTTTTGTGATTGTACACTGTGCTTCTACAAACATTCTAGTGCCCAATGAACACATTTCATGGGTGTGTTGCATTCTTCCTGGGTAAAAGATAAATCTACAACTTGGACTTTAACCTTATACAAGTAAACTATGTAACTCATATGTACCCCTATATTAACCTGAAGTTTATTCAAAACAAGAAGAGCATAAAATCAGCTTTGCTTGTCTCTAGCCAGCAGCCCATCATAAATGGGTTAAATAAGAATGACCCTCTGGTACAACACAGTAGACCTAGTGTAACTGGTCTACTGCGCTCACTGGCCCTAAATGTCCTTCTCATAATAAAGCAAATTTTCTCTCAGAAGCATATTCCCCACCAGCTTATTAACACAACCTTTGTGGTCTCCCTTTTGACAGCAGGAATGTAAATTTACAAACAGCTAAGTGAATAAAGTGTCTTATGTGGTATGACTGTTTTTGCTACATTATTAGTCAAACAACGATTTAATCAGCAAAGAAAAGAATAACACATATGAAAAAAATACCTATGCTTTACATATGGCATCTCATTTAGTTCTACACCCAGTAAATTGCTTAATTTTACACACAAGGAAACTAAGATTAACTGAGTCAACCCAACGTGGTATAGCCAGCAAGTGTCAACTGAAACACAAAATCTAGGTCAGTCAGACCTCACAGGTTACAATCTCTACAATCCACCATTACCCTCCAGAGAAATGTAAATGAGGAATATCTTCTAATTTTAATAGATGAAGAAAAGAGGGAGAGCAGAGATCAAGGAGTGTCAACCAAGGGAGGAAGCCCGGGGAGATGAAAAGAGGGAAGTGAAAGTTTCCAGGCCTTTCTGGAAGTAGTTCCTATTTCTCACTGTTACTATTACTACTTTTTTCCTCTTGAGACCTCGTCTCACTTTGTCACCCTTGGTAGAGTTCCCTGGCATCACAGCTCACAGCAACCTAAAACTCCTGGGCTTAGGTGATTCTCTTGCCTCAGGTTCCCAAGTAGCTGAAACTACAGGTGCCCGCCACGACGCCTGGCTATTTTTTTTAGAGGTGAGTTCTCGCTCTGGCTCAGGCTGGTCTCAGACCTGTGAGCTCAGGCAATCCACCCACCTCGGCCTCCCAAGTGCTGGGATTACAGGCGTGAGCCACCGCTGCCAGCCACTCACCGTTATTCTTTCCTTCATATTCTTCCCCTGGGGATTCTTCCAGATACTCTAGCATCCTGTAAGCAACCCAGGTGGAGTCCCCGACTTACAGTGGAAAACACGCTGCTACACACAGGTGCTACTGACACAGTAGGTTCTTACTTGGTAACCCAGCAAACTGGAGGAACTCCAGATACACTTCACGCCGGGAGGACCACACTCTCAGTTTGAGGGAGACAGAACTGAAATTTCATTTGAGAAAACGTAGCTGTTTAATAGAGGCAATCAACACAGTTTTAACTGCTTGAAACGTAACCTTGCGCACCACTCTCTTACCAATAACTAGCTTTAGAATCCTGAGAGATTCACTCTAGATTGCAAAGTTTAGCAAAGCATAAAATATGAGCAGTAAATACAAGTGATGTGTTTGTTCCACTGAGCTCTCACCTATCACTAATCCATCAGGGTCCTTTTATAAAGCTTCTTTGGTCATCTAACAAATCTACTGTTGATCACTTTTAGATGCACTAGGTTAAAAAAAGAAAAACAACAGCTAAATGATCACAAAATGATATAATACTTTGCAAAATTAACCACTTTAGTGGTTAATTAGACCAGAGGACAGTGTGCTAAAATACTAAAATAATTATAATTTGTTTTAATGAGATTCTTGTTTAGACAGAAAATAAATTTGTCAGGACCTTAGCATTCCTGGAGTCAGTGACTGCTATTGCCTTATAGCTGATGACAACTTTAATGGGGCCCCACAGCATTATCACTTGGACTTCTCACTGTAAAAAGAGTGTTCCCAGGTTTTTCCTCTAAGAGCCACAGCCTAAGGCAGGCATCCTCAAACTGCGGCCCGCAGGCCACATGCAGCCCGCCTAGGACATTTATCCGGCCCGACAGGTGTTTTTGCCTCCACTGCCTGTCCTGCTTAGCAGCTGAATCATCCTGGGGCCCGCAGTCCGGCCCTCCAACAGTCTGGGGGACAGTGAACTGGCCCCCTGTTTAAAAAGTTTGAGACCCCCTGCCTAAGGTCTCGGGATCTGGCTTCTACAACCCACAACCAGGCATAATTACAACTTAAGAGCCTTGAGAGGCAGAGGTTGGGGCACAGCCTTTGACATCAGACAGACCACTCTGGTTTAAATTCTGGTTTTGTCACTTACTAGCTTTGTGACCCTGGATAAGTTCCTGAGTTTGTCTTTTTTCTCTTTTTTATAATTTGATTCTATTTTCATCTTAATTTTATATTAATATAGGGTACAAATTTTAAGTTACATTGTTCTCACTTCAAGGTAAAGTTCAAGTTGTAGCTGAGCCTTTCACGGAGAGGCCGTGCTAATTTTCTCAATTTTAAATGAATTAGAATACTACCTCCAAACACACAGTAAACTTTTACTGCTACTAAAAGGGTGATATAAAGTCCCGCCTTCTCCTCTCTTTTGGAAAACAAAATGAGATTATTGCAAATACAGTGCCTTGAGGAAAAAAATAAAAAAAAGGTTGAGTTAGACACTCCAAGGCCAAGTTCAAAGTGGGTCCTGTTCTTCAAACCCTCAAAGGCAAAAGAAGAGAAACCAGGTTCTGGCCTTTGTCATTGTGAATAATGAAGAGGGGGAAGGGCAAATATCTCATGGAGGGAGTACTGAGTTGACACCTGGTGCTCTCTCTTCACCCTCCCCTCAAAGTCACGCTCCTTTCCTACAAGACAAATGAGCCTGATAATTCCACCCACCAACCTAAGGACTGGTGATTACCTCTTATCTCAAAAGTGGACCTGATGTCATTGGAGCTGTGTTTCATTTGTTAGGCAAGGGAAGCTAACTGGAAAGGGCGTTAAACAGAGTCCTGCCTGGGTGCCCCACACTGGAGCACTGTAGGTTCCCACAGAGCCTTCTAAATGTCTGCTTGTAAGCCCCATGGAAAGGCATGTGGACATTCACTCCACAGAGAGAACTGATGGCTAGTGATAGTGGAGTTCCTCACTAAGGGAGTCCAGATGAACTGGATGACCCAGGAAGATGGCGGGTCCCCACTCCTACCTTTAAGCCCCAGCACCAGCAAGATAGCCCCAAAGCCTACGCCGTCCACTGAAGGCCTGGGGTTCAGGGTCCCACACTGAGAAGAGTGGGAAGAGGAAGGTGTGGAAGGAAGGCACTTCAGGTCAAATGTGGGATGGGATGGGTAACTTGCACCTAACATCGAACACTGCTTTATCCTTACCAAGTTAAAGTGATTGCAAAGTGACAGAATTGGACCAAGTTGCCTTTAAAAGTGATTTGATTCAGCGGGATTTCCCAGCTGAGCCTCTAGGAGGCAATAATTCACTGAGAAAAAAGGAATAATTTGATACCTAGTCCTCAATGAATTGAGACTTCTTAATTGAAAGTTTCCCAAACCAGGTGTGAAACCAGGTGTGATGGCTCACACCTGTAACTCCAGCACTCCGGGGACCCAAGGCAGGAGGACTGCCTGAAACTAGAAGTTTGAAATCAACCTGGGCAAGAGTGAGACCCATCTCTAGTAAAAACAAAATATTAGCTGGGCTTTTTGGTGGGTGCCTATAATCCTGGCTACTTGGGAGGCTGAGGCAAGAGGATAGCTTGAGCCCAGGAATTTGAGGTTGTAGTGAGCTATGATGCCACTGCACCCCAGACCAGGCGACAGAACAAGATTCTGCCTCAAAAAATAATAATGAATAAAAGGTTTCCTGAAAAACTTCTATACAATCTCTGACATTGTCTAGCCACAATACACAAAGCTGTGCTCAGGTAGTCCTTCCGTTCACCACTCAGGATTCCCTCACTAGAACAATTGTGTTTGCAAATTCTTTATCACTACATAACCTTTTAACCTCTTAAAAATCATTTTTCCTTTACCCTGAGTGTTCTTTAAGTTTTGCAAAGTTGAGTCACCAGGGTCTCTTTGATTTTTCTGACCATGCCTTCATCATGGATTCCTCAATTTTACATTTAGAAAGGCACCTTGGCTCTTGGCTCAAATCAACAGGATAATTATTACAAGAGTTATAGACTATATATTCACTCACTTTGTACTGAGTTTGAGCATATACTTATGATGTGAAGCGCTTTCTCTGAAAAAAAAAAACTATAGAAATACTACAATAAACTTCTAAAAATATACAGCAAGAGTTAATAGTGGAAACGTGAAGAAATATCATTGCACTTACTCTTTTTCCTTAATTATCTTTTGATGTTTCCTTTCAGATTATCTTCAACATTTCTCCCCCAAACAAAGGACATAGGTCTACAAAACAAAAATTTATACCCCAAGTCTTTTTAGGGGTTGAGAGTGAAGTAAGAAGTATGCTCTTTCATGGTGTTTGCTAACCTTACCTTGCATCTTGGTATTTGGTTGAACACAAGCAATTTGGGCAACTGCTGTTTTCTGCCACTCAAGTTACCAAATGTCACTCCCCCAACTTTCTGACTGATACTACACTTAATGTCATAAGAATGCCACCTTCTTACTGCTACTGAAGTTGACTGCATCCGAAATAAATTATAATTACATGTTGCAACTTGTGATTCTTCAGTAATAAACAGTTCCCAGTCATCTCTGCCCCCATGGCAAACTCTATGAGGTGATGGTCTCCCAGGTGCAGGCCCTGGTCTCTTGAGATTGGTCCCTACTCAGTCAGCAAGGAAAAACCCTGCACCCCCGATGCCAAGCAAGACATTAGCTTCTCCAATTCTCATGTCCTTAAGGGCCCAGGCTGTCAGGATTTGGATATTCTTCCTTCCTTTCTGGATCTCTAACTTTGATCCTGGTCTCTGAATCCTCTTGAATGCTCAGTGGAGGCCTGGATTGTTCTGAGCTCAACCTTGGGGCTCTCAGCCACACTCCGGGGCCTCTGCAGCAGTAGCGCCCCCTCTGCTCCCCAAGTACAGTTTCCCATCCTTCCCAATCTTCGTCTGCAGCCCAGCTTCTTCGTCCTTCTCTCACCTGCCAACTCCTTAGATCACACCTACCACAAGGGCAGGATGGTGATGGCAGGTCCAGGGCTAAGAGCCTACAAAGTGTGTATTGACAGGGAAGGGCTGATAAAGACTGCAGGCTGCCCTTCCTCAAACATTTATACTCCACTGAGAATACAAGTGGCTTAATTTCAGGCATGGATAATGAATCCTCTCTTCGTTCTCCATCTATTTCTCATGTTTAAAATTTTAAAGGTAAGAAAATAACTCTGATATGAGAATATCCTTTCCCATTAACATTTTTACATTTCAACCTATTTCCTAGTGTGCTGTTGATGAAACACTTTACCCACCAGGCCCAGAGCCTTCATTATGGTAATATTGTTCACTGCTGTAAACACAGGTTTCTCAAACTTTTCTTTTTTTTCAATTTCATTTTGTTTTCTACATCCTACAGACATAATCAAATAAAACTCATCATGTAACTCTTGGGAAGGCAACACTGAGGCCACATTTTGCTGGAATTCCCTGACAAATAGAAAATCATTGCTGTCAACTCTAAAGGACAGTGTGTGTTTTCAAGTCTTAGGAGAATGCTACCAGGTCAGGCAGAAAGGAGCAGGGATAGTGTGGGCTAAGCCTAAGCAAACGAATTCCCTGGGAGGAAAGAAAGACTTCAGACATCAATGAAGCCAGTTATTTTAAATGTTTCCTTAGGGCTGGGTTTGGTGGCTCACACCTGTAATCCTAGCACTCTGGGAGGTAGAGGCAGGTGGATTGCTTAAAGCTCAGGAGTTTGAGACCAGCCTGAGCAATAGTAAGACCCCACCTCTGCTAAAAATAGGAAATCTGGGGCAAAAAGATCACTTGAGCTTCAGAACTCAAGGTTTCTGTGAGCTATAATGCCATGACACTCTAGTCAGGGTGCCAAAAAGACACTCTGTTCCCCCCCCACAAAAAAAAAGTTTGTTGGGAAATCTTTCATTTTTTAATGTAAGGGCTCTGGTTCAGGGCTTGATTTTTACACTGTGAATCAAAATATCTCTTGTTATAATATTTATCATAAGAAGTTTTTTATTAATTATTTTGTGGTCTACTGTCCACCATGCCTACTTAAAAGCATTACTGTGCCTTAAAACATGCATATATTTTCACCACTGTGGATGGATCATCACAGAATTTAGGTGTCTTCACAAATATGCTATTTTAATCAAAGGGTGACAGACAAATGCTTAATGGACCAGCTTCCCTAGCCTCAAGAATATCATAAGACAAGTCCTTAGAGAGTAATTCAGGTTACATTGGGGGTCAACATAAAAAGATATAATTTCTTTCTTTCTTGAGAGCCCTTTTGATGCAAAGGATGTCCAAAAAAGGACTATAATTTTATTTAAGTAATGTAATACAGTGATATTTTAGAAGTATAGACTTTACATAACTCTTCCCTTTCAAGCTAAGAATACCTTATAAGTCCAAGTCTGAAATATATCCAATTGCAAAAGGATACTAAAATATTTCAGGAGCAAGGCAACATTATTTTCAAAAATATGTTTTAAATTAAAAGAATCTAGCCTATTACCTGAAAGACCTTATTTCTCCTCCTTTTTCTGGTTTCTATATCTATGATTTTTAGCATTGGTACCATAATACAAAACTATTTTTTTCTCAGCCTATTATATTATATTTCACTCCTAATTTCCTATGGCCTCAAAACTGACTCTCAAAATTTGAAGTTCCTATTTTAGGATTTGAGGTGGCTTCATCATGTTTTCTCCAAACCCTTTCAACCAAGCAGAAGGCTGAAATAATTAGCAGCTTGGAAGAAAGGGAGTTGTCTACCTAAAGTGTTCTGAATAAAGCCTAAGAGTCTCTCAGAGAGCCTGTAAATCAAGGCTGTCATAGGAGGTCCAGGGTCTTTAATATGATTAAGGTATCACTTATAAATTAAGATCATCATTAATTTTGTAAAGGAGGCAGAACTGAGGTGTTTCTAGTATTTCTTTTATAGGTAAATATATCGGTGTGGACCCTTTGTTAGATGCTTGGTAACTGCAACCAAGAATCAGAGAATGCATATCAGAAATGTCTTTTCTTTTTAAACAACTTCCCCTTTAGAATCTCCACAGTACACTAATATACTGACCAGTAATTTCCATTAAAACATAAAGGTCAATTCTGACTTCATGAACTGAATTTGACACTGAGGCCGAAGGCAAGGGACTAGAAGTACTCAGACTGACTGGGATGAGTATGAGGCTACAGAAAGTTAAAGCCACTATAATAAATATAAATGGCAAAAATTAGGAGCAAGAAACATTGTAGGTTCCATGTAATTCTACATTTTTATAGCACATATGCTTGTACTATATATACCTTTTCCTCTAATATTCTAATTTTAATTCTGAAAAGTAAACCATTCTTTCTATTAAGGCAAGCAGAAGTCTAATTTTACCACAACATTCAGTGTGTTTATTCATGACTCAATAACCATTTGTGAAGCCTGTCGTTAGGTATAGTCTTTCACATTCCCTATTAGAGGTATGACTATCAGCCCATTACTGTTCCGGCCTCAGCCACCATCACTCTCCATACTCCCTTCTCTCTAACCATGCTGGCACCCATGGTATTTCTAGTAATCACTTGAAATACCTTGGCCTCAGGGAATTTCACTTGCTCTTCTGCTTCCTGAAACTTCCACTTACTATCTCTTTGGCCTACTTTCTCATCTTGTTTAAGTCCTTGCTCAAACATTACCTCTTCACTGAGGCTTGCTTCAACCACCCTATCTGAATATACAAACCCATCCTTCCTTGTGGGACTTCTGATCCCATTTCTCCACCCTTTTCCTGACCATTTATCAATCACCTTTTAATACAACATGAAATTAACTAACTTATTTTAGTTTTCTCTCTCTCCCCAATAATATGCAGTATCCCTGAGGGAAGGATTTTTTTTCATTCAGTGTATATCCCAATATCTAGAAAACTGCCAAAGACTCAATAAATAATTGTTGAATGTACAACATTACTAGTTGTGTTGCTAGTAATGAGTCTAAACCCACCACTACTTACTAACTAGCTGGAATACTGGAAAGGGAGCAAATCAAAACAAGCTGCCCATTAAACCCCCAAATTTTGGTAAATAATTCCAAGCAGTATCCAAATGACTTATTCAGCCATGGATCACATAAAGAGCACAGAATTAATGAAGATTTTCTGACTAGTAAGATGATCTTTGTAAAAGCCACTTCACCTGATAATGAAATTAATGCTAACTTCTTATTTCTTTTTAGACGCCTAGTGTAAATTTTATCAAAGCAGGAAATTTTGATTATTTGTACCTCCTCTAATTTACTCCCTTCCACATTGCCAACATGGCCAAAATAGCTGCAAACTAGCCCCTGCAGTTTATAGACCCAGTAGGTATTCTTTTAGAAAGCAGTTTTTCTGTTCCATTAGGCTTCTTTCTTAATATACTGTGCTCACATCTTTGAAACTGGGAATACAAGGTGTTTAGTGCAGCAGATTAATAAACTGCTTAAAGCTGGTGAAAATTAAAATAAGGTAGCTCAGCAATGTCTAATGTGATCATCACTTCTAGAATTCCCTCAGCACAGAATCCTTCCTCTGCAGCATCTATCAGGCCTTCAAAGAAATTGTGAAACTGAAGATTCCATGGTTTGCATTGGGAATTAATTTGGAATTGTTGCGTGTTATAATGGTGCTTCTCAGAAACAAAACTCTAGTAAGTAGTTATGTCTGATGAGCTTATTCAAACAATCTCAAAACTGCAATGGGGAACACAAATAGAAAATCAATCTTTGCAATTTAAAGGGTCACGCAAAAAAGCAATGAATAGCTAAAACTAGAAACGTGGAGTTGCTTTAGAAAGTATCTTCACTTTCTTTACACAGGTCACCGTAAATTACAAAACAATTCATTTTAAACTGTATAAAACCAGACACTTTTTGTTCATTGCATATCATAATCTTCTACAATGAACAGACCTACTTGAGTAAAAATTTAATAAACAATATTTACTTTCCCGAGTCATATCACTTTGAAATTTGTTTCCCAAATTTAAACAGAAAGCTGTCTCTTGGGTAACTTGTTTGTGTGTGTTTGTGTGTTTATATCAGTTTTATGAAAAACCGCTAGTCACAGAAGCACTGTAGACCAGCACAGCTTATAGTAAGGATCAGAGAAGTGTATGTATGGTAACAGAAATTGGAAAAATGATCTGAAGCATCTACTAGATGCTCTAGATGGTCTACTGGCCTGAAACAAATATTTAAGACAAATATTCTTCAAAATAAGATATATTCCCATAGAACTTCATGTCTGCAAAAATGAAATCTAAGATTTCAATTCTCAGTGTGAATTTTCAATCATGCCTACCCTGAAATTTATAGCAAACAACCTTGCCCTGTTCTATACAAATAATAGGGGCCACTGGTTAGGATACACCTCAAGATCCTCCCATTTTGTTTGAAAATGGACCTATCCTTGTTCCCATTGATCCCCATGGCCACAGTAAGCAATAATTTTCTTTTAATCAAGGCTAATCCCTCTAACTGTGTTTGGAAGGGGGGCCCTGCAACATTTTCAGGAATCCCAGGTCCTTAGCCATCTTCCTCATGGTTTCAAATGTTTCTGCAACTATTGGCTCCAACATCTAGATATGGTCAAGGTTTTTCCATGTTAACACCCTCCTCGTGTCAAAAATAAAATCTCCACCCTATCTTCTTCTCCCACCCACTTCCTGATTCACACATATATGAATATGGAGAGCAGAATGGCCTCAGACAGCCCTCCCCAAATACACATGATCGTTGTATAAATGGAGACCCTGAAGCTAAAGTTAACAGCCACCCCAGCTGGTCTCAGGAGTTTGACAATTTCCTGATAGCTCAGAAGAGACACCTGAGCACTAAAGCAGTCACTATTGGTCCAATTATTAAGCCCATTATCTGTGAACCAAAATAGTCTATTTTGCTTACACATTAGCAGTGATTTTTTAAAAAAAAATTATCTTTAAAATGATTCCAAACACACACACTATAAAAAATTTATATTGTCCAAACATGAAAAATAAATGTATTTCCAAATTACCAAAACTGAAATTGAAACGTGATATATTAAATCAAAGGGTTTTTATCTATTTTTAAAATTTAAATATCAATATTTATTACAAAGACCCAAATGTGGAAAGAAGCCAAAGAAAGTATATGGAAAATTTCATAATAAAAATGGTTGTAAAGGGACAAAAAAAAAAACCTAAAAAAATTTATATTCACGAATAGTAGTAAAATAAATGTGAATGATAATAACAAAAAGAACTACTTGTTACTGATAAAACTGAAAAATATTTTCCATGCAACATCCTGTGAAGCTGGAGAAACAGTCACTCTCATGTAGATGAAAATTGGCACAGAATTTCAGAAGGACATTTGCTAATAACAAGCAAAAGCTTTAAACTTTTGTAATTTATTTTATTTTAAAAATAGCACTTATTTGTTTTAATTACAAAATACTGGAATTATTTTAAATAACTTACAACATATTTTATGCATGAGATACCATATTATGGATTTTCCAGGCTGTTAAAGTAAAAGAAAGACCCCTTTCTTCAGGTTTTACAGTTGATAAGATAATGAATATGCTTGGTGAATCTCCAAGGAGCTAGAGAACTTCTTTTTTTTGTTCCAAAGTAGGTTGATTCAGTGAAATATAATGTAATATAATGAAGTATAATGTAACACAAAATAATTCATCATATTTTAATGTACAGTTGGATGCATTTCAGCAGGATATGGACGTCATCATAATCTTTGCAAGTGCATTTATAAAGCCAGTTCCTTCCCTTTCTCCCAGACCCGGGGAGCTAATTCTGTTTTCTGACCTTATTAATTGTGCCTTTTCCTAGAATTCCATATACGGGGAATCTGAAGGAATACAGCCTTTTTAGTCTAGTTTCTTTCATTAGATAATTAAGTATGAAACGTCTGATTTCCTTAAGTACTATCTTTGACAACTGATCTCTCTGACACTTCACTTTGACGTTTCTCCTTGTTTTGTTTATTCAATTCTCAACCACCTGTGGAAAACGGTCTTTCATGATTTCATCTCCAGGCTTCTCTGCTGCCGGCATAGGCTAGGGACTGTTAAGATGGCAAAACGGTGTTGACAGTTTAGGGCCACACTTTGACTAACTGTAGCATTTCTTATTTGAGAAATGATAAATGAAACCTTTGGTTCAAAATCAAATATTTCATATCTGATGACCTTATATCTAATACAATGTTTTTTTTTTTTTAAATTCTAATACAACGTTTTGAGATCCACCAATATCGTATGTGTGAATAGTTTTTCTCCTCGCTCAGTAGCAGTCCACTGTATAGGTCTACTATGATTGGTTTATTCATTCACCAGCTAATAGACATTTGTTTCTATATTTTGTCTATTCTGAATAAAACTTCCATAAATATTTTCATATGGGTCTTTATGTCTTTCATATAGGTCTTTATTTCTTTTTGGATAAACATCTAAGAGTTTGATTGCTAGGTAATATATGAAGTATGTATTTCTCTTAATAAGAAATTGTCAAACTGTTTCCCAAAGTAGCTTGCTATGTTTCCAATATGAAAAGTTGAGAGTCTCAATGGCACCAAGTCTTTGCCCACACTCGTCTTTTTAATTTTAGCTACTTTACTTCTATGAGAAGAGCATTTCCTTGTAGTTTTTAGGTGCATTTATCTTTTTGTATGTTAATTTTCCATTATCTTCCTTGGTGAAAGATTTGTTCAAATATTTTACCCATTACTGGGAGGTTGTTTGCTGTCTTATTAATTATTTATTTATGGTTTACATATTTTATTGGAAATCAGATTTATAATTTTTTCCTCTAAGTTTCTGGTGTATAGTCATTTTTTGAACAGTGTCTTTCCAAAACAGTTTTTTTTTTTTTTGCAGTTTTTGGCCAGGGCTGGGTTTGAACCTGCAACCTCCAGCATATGGGGCCAGTGCCCTATTCCTTTGAGCCACAGGCACTGCCCAAACAGTTTTAATTTTAAGGAAATCCACTTTCTCATTTTTCCCTTTTATGTCCATTGCAAGAAATTTTTGCCTAAGTAAAAATCAGAAAATATTTCCTTGTACATTTTATTCTAATAATTTTCATGTTTTAGCTCTTACGTTTGTGTACATTTTGAGTTACTTTTGTGTATGGCATGAAGTAAAGGTGTAAATTCTTTTTTTTCTTCTTTTACATAGGGATATGTAGTTATTACAGTCCTATATGTTGTATTTGCACCTTTGAAAAGTTCCTCATACTTACTTAATAACAAAATGTATTTTTGAGCATTTATTAATCTTTCATAGAAATACATACCACTTTTGGACAAATGTTTGTATAACTAATTATATATTTAAATGTTAATGACACATTTTTAAGTAAAAAGAAATGCTGGGAAAGCAAAAAATACATATCTGGAGTGTATGTACCAAATATATATGTGTATCTGTGTGTGTGTATATATATATATATAAAATATGTGTATGTATAAAGTGGAGGTTTTATATATATACATACACATATAATGGAGCTTACTAGGTTATTCATATCATGGGTAACTTTCATTTTCTTCTATATGATTAATTGTATTTTCTTTTGTTTATGTACAGATAAATTGTACCAAGTATTTTGAAATTTTACTAATTAACATTCTGTATTCAATGCTTCCTCAGTGTTACATCTTTATTTCAGAGCTATGACTAGAAGGAATAATTACATCAGTAAATAAAGTTGGGGGTAGTGAGTCAGGCAGAAAAGTTTTAAAGAAAAAAGGTCGAGTTAGTCGTACCTCACCATTTGCTAAAAGCAGCATCAGATTCTATCTGACAATTTTATTGTTTTAAGAATATTGTCAGGAGAACAGGCTCACAATTTTAGAGTTAAACCAACTGTTCTCAACAGAACACATCTTTAAAAAAGGAAAGAAGTCAGGCAGTGATTAAGGCATAAACTCGCTGTGCGATGACATCCAGCTTTACTAGTTTGGACTTTTTCCTTCTTACTCGGGAACTTTCTGCCAGTGCCACGCAGTATATGCAAAACACCTAAGATTCAGGATTTTATTTTCTTTTATAAGATTTTTGCCGTGGATTTTAATGTAGAAAAAGAAAACGACAACTATTATCACTTCCATTTCTTTATCATTTCCTTTTTTCCCCTTATTTTATAAGAGCGAGAGTGTTGGGAGGGCGGAACTTGCCTTTTCAGGAATTTCCTATTTGCATTCTCGGTATCAGTGATGTAAGAGATCTCGCAAGTGTGTGTGTGCGTTCTACGGCGATGGCATTCTACACCACAGATTCTAAGATAAACTGAAACACGGCAAAAATTATAATTAGTACCAAGTGGGTGTAGTGTTAGAGCTAAGAAAGCAAAGTAGAAGTCAAAATTCGTTTTCACATCCAATTCAAGAGCTGTCTGAAGCTAGCTCTTGGGCGATTTCTGATTCTTAAAATTATATTTCTTTTGAGTATCTTAAATATTAAAAGGATATTGCTTTTTCCACTCACTCCTTTCATAGAATATTTTTTTGACCAAGTATTTTGGGTATACTACTTGGAAAAATGCTGGGAGTCCATTTTTAAGTGTTTTACTACAGGCTGCACGTTAAGAGCTTTTATATGAAAGTGAAAAGCAACTTCATTAGAAATATTCTTACAGATAGACTAGATTGTTGTTTATTTTGTAATCCCGAAGCACAGTATGTTAACTTTAACAGAAGAAAAAGTCAGAAAAGAAATGTAGTATGCCAAGATCACATGTGTACAGCACTGTTAAAAATTCAGAGAAACTGAAGGCAGCCTCCACGTCTGTGGACAAAGAATTAGTGAACAATTAATGAAATACTCTCCAAGTATTAAATATAATATTGTAGATTATTTATGGATTTAACATTTTTTTCTAAGTATAATTTATGACTTAATTAAATGTAGATGACAAAAGTAATTTTTTATAATGTTTTCATTTATCTAGAATCTCAAAAATAATCTTTGTACATAACATCAGTAGAAATTTGGGAGAATCTTAAAGCCTAACACTTGGAATAAGATTTCTGTACAAATATGTTGCCCTAGTCTTTCTCCAGGAGAGGGCAGCTCCTGCCAGCAGGGTTTCTTGTCTAAACTGTGGGAAGTGGGCAGCACAGACAGACCCATTTCTACCATGTTAAGTCACTCTGGCTTTCTGTATTATCTTCTCCGGTTGGTCAGGTGAGATTTTAGAAAACTTGTGATGAAACTAATGAGAAGACTGTCTATGTTATCATCTTAAGATATGCTGATTTACAAATGCTATTTTCATGATATCAAGGAATATTATGAAATAAGACTTGGGCTTCCCACCTACAAGTGGCAAGAGTTATAAATAAGATTTATCATGGTGAGAAGCCGAATCACATCCCGGTTTAGAGCTGGATTTTGAATTTTAGGGTTTGGTCAGCCTCCGGGGGAATCTTTGCTCTGTCGTTTATCAGTTTTATTTCCTTGGGCAAATCACTTGACTTTGTTCAGTCAGTTTTCTTATCTGTTATAAGGAAATAAGAAGAGTATCTACCCTATAGGTTTGTTTTTAAGATTCAGTAATAAATATAAGATAGATGTGTGTTTTGTGCCCACATAGCCCTCGGTATGAGCTCAGCAGTACATATACATCAATGGTAAGGATCCAAACTGGCTGATAACTCACACATATGTTATAATTATTTTTGGTTCAGTGAATGCTTGGATGTGTAAAACAGGAATCGGCTTGCAGGGGGTGGGACCATGTCTTATTTGACAAGAAAGAGTAATAATAGCAACAATATAATTTAAAATGTGTTAGTAAAACAGACATCACACACATATGTAAAGTTTCATCAAGCCAAAGCCATGAAATTAAGATCTACTGTTCTTTGATTTTTAATAAATGAGCATTCCCCTTCACTTTAAATCATTAGGATAAAAACTATTACTTCTGATATTTGGAATATATACCCAGACAGGATTGTTTTTTGGATTTCACATGTACTACTTTCATATAGTGCCAAATAAATTTTCAGAATCTCTTTGAATTATCCAAAAATGAATACAAATCTAAGATGTGTTGGCACCAATATGTAAAAGATGAGAATTAATGTAATGTTCACAAAATGGCATTAGTGACTTCAGTGGGGTAGCCGGGTACTCAGGTTTCTCCCCATGGCCAGGGTGCATTGCTCTGTGTTCCCAATAAGTGAGAGTCTACTCAGACAGACAGACAGATTGACAGAAAAAAGTATGCTTTTTTTTTTTTAGAATTAGAAAATTATAGGCCAGGCGTGGTGGTTCATGCCTGTAATTGCAGCACTTGGGAAGCCAAGAAGGGTGAATTGCGTGAGCTCAGGAGAGTTCAAAATCACCTGAGCAAAAGTGAGACCCTATCTCTAATAAAAATAGAAAAAATTAGCTAGGTTTGGTGAGAGAAACGCCTGTAGTCCCAGCTACTCGGAAGGCTGAGGCACAAAGCTTCCTTGAGTCCAAGAGTTTGAGGTTGCTCTGATCTATTATGCCATGGTGCTCTACCCAGGGTGACAGAATGATAGTCTCCAAAAAAAAAAAGGAAAATTATGTGCATGAAGACCATGTAGAACTACTTAAAGTGTGTGACCATCTGCTCTCACACACATACACATATAGGCACACAAAAATACAAGTCAGTATATTTTGAAAAGGTATATTAGAGGTTGACTGTATTATCTATCAGGTGAGCAGGATAACAAACAAATAGCTGAAATCACCATCATATAACAAATAGGCTTTTTGCGGGAGGGATGAGAGTGGGTCTAAGATTTTAAACAATAATATTAATAATAAAAATATTACAGTATATCTTTTCAACATCTAAAAAGAATTTCTAAAGTTAAAGTTCAAACTAATGACCTGATTAGAAAAATTATGAGTAAACAAAAGTAAACTAAACAATAACTGGTCTTTTACCTAAGAATCTAACAACCTATAATCAGTAAAATTAAATTGATTTTAGCTTTCCAAGGTTTGTTTAGCTATTAGGTACAGCCTATGATGGCAGTGATATTCTTTACATGGTAGATTCTGTAGCTTGCTAAGACCTTATGTGGTTTTACACAGTAGCAATAACAATATAAGAAGCGTGTGGATCTCATTCTCAAAATGTTACCTGTGTCCCCCAAATAGACTAGCCAGGAGCCCTGAATCTTAGTTCAAGAAATTCTCTAACTTCACTCCAGGCTTAAGTCTTAGGGTGTACTGTTTCTCATTGGTAAAATACTGAGTATTGGCCTATTTGCTAGAGTTCAAAATCTAGACAGAACTTTTAAACATTAGCTTATTGTCATGTTGCCTAGGAGAGTCTGATAGGTCCTACTATTTTACTAAGTCCTGCTATTGATCTTACTTAGCTCCAAATAGCAGATGTTCGCAAACCATAACTGTATAGAACAGGGGTCCTCAAACTTTTTAAACAGAGGGCCAGTTCACTGTCCCTCAGACCATTGGAGGGCCGGACTGTGGGCCCCGGGATGAGTTGGCTGCTAAACAAGACAGGCAGCGGTGGCAAAAACACCCGGCGGGCCAAATGTGGCCCGCGGGCCGTAGTTTGAGGACACCTGGTATAGAAAGCAAGGTCTTTCTTCACTAGTCTTCCAATGGAATTACCGTGCAAAAAGAAAATGGGGAATGCAGAAAGAATTCAAATTATAGAACTGTAGACATAACCAAGTTCTACTCTTCATTTTGAAGATGAAAAAACTACAGTCTATAGGTACTCAGTACCCTTTATGCTATCTCAGAGAGCCTATTAGTCATATATTCAAAATACCATTTTAAAATGTTTCTTGTGTTAGCAATAAAACCCATGTGCTATGAACAACACCAATTTGCAGTCCCTGTATTAAGTTACCAATGTTGGCTTATATTCTTTATAGTTATGCAAAAGAGAGTAAAAAATGTTTAGGGAAGGATGGTAATACTTTGTATGATCCAGTATTTCCCTCTCCTTCCTTGTTGAGCTTGCCAATTGAAGAATGCCTTAAAAATAACACCAGTTTTTCAAAAGCACAGTGAATGCTTTAAACCACTGCACTATTAAACAAGTCTATGTGACTCAATACACTTTGTGTCAAAACTTCTTTGGGCTACGAAAATGAATCTTAATGTATTGGTATTTCAGAATATTCATTTAAAAATCCAAAAACTAAAAAAACTAAAAAACTAAAAAAAAAAGAAAAAGAAAAATGCAAACTAACTCTGCTCAAATCACCAAACCAAATACCAAATAGAGTGTATGATATAAAAAATAGAGCGTCCCCAAACTCCTTTTTTTTTCTTTTTTATAGAGACAGAGTCTCACTGTGTTGCCTAGGCTCAAGTACCCTGGCTGCATAGTAAGTGATCCTCTTGCCTTAGCCTCCCCAGTAACTGGGACTATAGGTGCTTTCCCCACCACACTCAGCTAATTTTCTCTATTTTCATAGAGACAGGGTCTCACTTTTGCTCAGGCTGCTTTTGAACTCCTGAGCTCAGGTTATCCACCTGCCTTGGCCTCCCAGAGAGCTAAGATTACAGGTGTAAGTCAGCACAGCTGGCCCCCAAATTCCCTGATATTGGATCATAAGGGTCTTGGTGCCCGGGTGGCCGGGGCACTTGGAGGCACTTAGAGTAGGGGAACTTCTGAGTGGTAGGAAAGTGGTTCAATGTTTTGCAGTCTGGTTTGCTTGCAGATGAAGCCATCATCCCTTCCTGAATGCCAAGGATCATTTGAAACCTTCTAACATGTCAACATACTTTGATCAATCCATTTACAGTTTCTTCACACTGTCAAAATGAGTGTCAGGTAGCAAGGAAGATGTACAAAAGAAAAAAATTACCATTTTCTTTCTGACTTTGTAGGATTAAGAGAAATGTGCCTCATATTTTTTTTTGCCTTTCATTGCTTGAAAATACGTAAGAATCATTAAGTTGGTTTCTATAGTATTTGACATCCATCATGACGGTTCTGTAGGATGTACAGCAACAGACAGGTTTCAAAATAGGTGCGTTGTTCACTCCTCTACTTCTGAACAATACATTTCTTAATGCTTTCCAATAGGAGGAATAGGCATTTCATCCTATTGGAAAGCATTAAATGAATGATGGTCTCCGGGGGCAGAAGTGATTACAAATGAGAGAGTATTCAAAAACCATTCTGGACGTGCTGGGAAAATTCAAATCAAGGTCACGTTCATGTTGAATTTTCAGCGAAATGCTATTTTAAATTTTTTAAGACTATCACTGCTAATTAAAAGAATAATTTTAAGTTGTTAAATTATTAGGAGACACCTGCGCGAGGACCTTTAAAACAATCGTTTTGTCTCTCAAAGCCACGCCAGCTCCAGGCGATAGGAAAACACTTCATTACGTAACATCAAGAAATCCCAGCGCAAAGTCCTTCAGAGCCTCCGTGCTTTACTCCTGAGAGGTTATTGCAAACCCCAGAAGAACAAGAGATGCCTTCATTATTCTCCAGGTCCTTGGAGTCAGAACGCTGTCCCGCTGAAGAATAAATACGCAATTGGGGCTCCCTGTTACCAACCTGCAATCACCACCCTACTGCTGTTTGCCCCACAGCTGACTTTGATTTCTCCCCCCTTTATAGCCCTGATTAATAAATGTTTAAGCAAGCAAGCACTTATTTTTAAAACCCCATTTTTTCCCACTTCAACGTGAGCTTGTAAATGACTGGCACTTGAGATTTCATACATCTCTTTCAATGGGAACTTATTTAAAGTGTCTTTAAAGGGACACAAGCATTTGAAGGTTATTCTTATCTTTAAACATTATGCTGAATTCTGATAAACTGTTTTCCCAGAAGTTTCGAATACTGTCATTCTTTATGGTTCGGATGTGACCGTGTTTACAAAGGACCAGAGATTATCAACTTGAAAAAGAGATCTGCTGTTAATTTTTAGAAGTTTCTTTGTGGTGTCATTGTGGGTAACGTTATCTGGGTTTTTTCCATATGTCTATTGCTTAACCTTCCTTAGTGAAGGTTTCCATAGTTTTGAAATTTTTGAAAATTGGGAGTGGGAAAGTTACAGGTCCTTGCTTGATTTTTCAAAAGAAAAGTGAATCCAAACCCTTTCTCTCCTCGTATCCCAGAGGCTGGTTCCATCAGTAACAGAAGAAGCTCTACCATTGTGTATGTCTGGACACCCAGGTTTCTTTCTTTCTTTCTTTTTTTTTTTTTTGCTGTTTTTGGCTGGGGCTGGGTTTGAACCCACCACCTCTGGCATATGGGACCAGCACCCTACCCTTTTGAGCCCCAGGTGCCGCCCTGGACACCCAGTTTTCTTAAGAGATGAGCAGTTCGAGGTGCAGACAAGACATATTTGCCACTTGATACCACGTGCTAAAGGTCACCCGTTGGTTATGTGCTTCCAGTCAGCTTACTGAGACAATATCAGTGCATTTGAGGTGACTGGTCTCTGTCTCTCAAATCAACCAGCAATAAGAAGAGTGAGGTGCAAATTAGTTAACTTCTGATAAAATAAGAAAATTAAAAGGGCTACTATTGACCAGCCAAAGCACTGGCTCAAAACAAACAAAATACCCCCAAAACACCAACAACAAAGGGGTGCAAGGACACTTGTGGAAGTGATGGATATGTCTGTTACCTTGATTGTGGCAATGGCTTCAGGATCTATGCAGGTGCCCAAACTTGTCAAATTATGTTTATTAAATATGTATAGTTTTTTGTATGTCAATTATACCTCAATAAGCCTGTAAAAAAAAAAAAAAACAAAAACAAAAAAACCCACCCAAACCTCAAATAGTTATTTAGGTTTTTTTAATACATCCTGCAAATTGGTTAATGTTCGTATTTATCCTTAATCCTTTGGGCTATTTTCCTAAACTGTGTAGGGTGACAAACTGGACGCCCACCCCGGAATCTCCAAGTCCTGGATTCCATTTCTCACTGTGAGAATACCGAAGTGTTTTTAGAATACCCAACTCTTTTTAATGCCTGCCTATCCACGCCCCCAAATGCCACCAAATCCTGACAGTCACTTCCTTCTCCCAATGCCACCTGCTCCCCGAACACCCACCCACGAGCTGCTAAATTCCTCCTGTCACCTCAGCCACATGCCAACATAGAATGCTGCCTGCCACCCCCACCCCGCAACCCCCAAACCGCCTTTGCAATAAGGAAGCAAACATACATAACTCAGATCACAAAGGGGCTTCAGATGGCAAAGGGTTAGAAGCCAGTTAGCTGAGAAGAACTTCAGCATTTTACTATGTATAAATCACAGCTGTTTTTTCAGAGATGCTGGCTGCTGACAAAAAATGTTCAGGCTAAGATGTCTCGATTGATCTGGAGGTAAAGTTGAGGTTATACCTTCCACTAGAGCATTAAAAATTCTCATGTTGCCTACTTCCATTTCTAGCTGAGGAACAATTTTCTATATGAGTGACAACTTTAACAGTTCTGTCCTAGATGGGTTCAGCTCGTTTTAACCTAAAAAGCACAAAGCTTTTTGAAGAATATATCTAGATACTACTCCATGATTTAAACAACTATTTACCTACTATGCACCACGCACAGTGAGGACACAGTGTAAAGATGTGGTCACTGCTAATATGGAGATTACAATCTGCTCTGAAGCTCAGTTATTGGGCAACTGCATTTTCCCAGATTTTAGTGATTTCTTTCAGTGCCAATCTTGCAGGACTGAGGCTGGAATTAGATCTGTCTGTTTTGTAGGCTTTTATACAAGTTTCCAACAGAGCCTTGAGGTCAGGAACTATACTTACTTGTCTTTTATCTTCAGTACCTAGCAGAGTCTTTGGTCATGAATAAATGAATGCTGAGTAAGTGCAGGGAGGCCTGAGAGAACATACAAACAGATCTGCCAAGAACTGGCTGGGTAAGATTCTCCACAGCAGACACCCCTGACATTACTGCAAATCAGGAAAATGCTGCCTTTCTCTGTTGGTCCATTCGACTGTTCTTTATCTACAACTCACGGAAAATTAAGAGACTCCTTAACTAAATCCCAGCAGACAAGAAAGTAACAGGTCTTCCTCAATGGGGACGTGGGAATTCATGTTCTGAAACTATTTATTATGCTTTGACATGGACCATGGGTCTCACAGAAGACCAGACACACACAGTCAGTCACTCTTGGCCATGGCTGTGCTAAGAGACCAACATGAAGGAATCCGTCTGGAGCATGTTGCCGTAAACCGTCAGCGTAATTCGGGGAGTGTGAGGACTTCAGGAGCAAAGCTGTAGCTCTTCTGTGCCTTTCAGAGTATTATAATGGATTCAAATCTGCCCAATAACAGTATAATAGCTGTCTACTTATTTAGTGAAATTTAAAGGAGGTGATGCGTTGCTTTAATTAAAAAAGAAAAAGGCCTTTTCTGCTCAAAAAGTATTTCTTAGTCTTATCTGCTCAAAAGTATTCCTGAGATATGTATATATATAGTCAGATTAGTCAGTTTCCTGGGTAGTTCTTGGCGAATTTAACACACTGCAGCCACCAAATTTGGAAACACATCCCAAACTTTACTAGCTATAAATCTCTAATTGGAATTATCAGAACTGAAGGGGGAAGCTACTCTTTTTCTTCCCATGAGTGAATAATTGAGCCTCCGGGGAAGTCACTAAGAGAACCTGAAGCTTCAAACAACTATTTTTTTTTTTTTTGGAATTGCTAAATTCAAATCCTAATGGTCTACCATAGGTACCTTTTTGTAATTAATCTTAAAAAGATGAGATAAAAATTGGGGCTGAATCTCCAACGTGGTATTGAAGCAACAGGAGAGGAAATTGGATATTTGTCTTCTGGTGATAAATTGAAGGAGGGAATTCATCACCTTTTAAAAAATCATTAAAGCAACAACTTGTAAAACATTCAGTGTTGGGCCCTTGAATTTTCCCCGATGCATCTAAATTAGAGCTTTTTATCACCTTATTGATCACATTTACTCTGACATCGGCTGGGAAACTATCAGCCCTCAGCGTTTGTAGGTATCCCAGGATTAATGATCCCAAGAAAAAGTTATTTTGATAATGATAATAAGTAACTTTCAGTTAGGAGACCCTTATTAGGGTGATGCCTTGTTAGAAATTCTTTACAGAGATCCTTTCTTACCACTGTCTTTGGAGCAACTACCATTACCATAATCTCTTTTTACAGATGAAGCCATTGAGGCACACAGAGGTTATTTGGCCCAAGTAACACAGCCAGTTAGCTGGTGGGGGGACAATGAATTAAACTAAGTAGTATGGCTCCCAGCTCTTAACACTTGACAACATACAACTTCTTGGGTATAGCAACTAATTAATGCTATAGGGAATTGTTAGTTGTGTTTATAATGTCAAAGATGATGCATTTTTAAGAGTTATTGCATTCAATTAATTAATTACCTAATAATTATGCATCTTAATAATGCATATAAAATGTACATATAAACATGAGCACACACACTCCCCACATACACAGCTGTGTAACATCAAACTGAGAAATAGAAGACCTGGGAGCAGTCTCAGGTTATAAACTTGTTAATAAGTCACTTAACATTAAAAGCTCAGTTTCTTAAGGATAATAAAGGTCCTTTAAATTAAATGATGTTTAATATTTTTTGCAGCTCCAAATTCCTTAATTCTGTTGGCTTTTGATATTTGTTCTATCTCCTTGATAATGACTCAGATAACGAAGAAACAATTCCATAGTCTCATGCAGTTTCCCAGTTTAAAAAGAGTGTTTTGAAAGTGTACGTTGGGAGTGGCTCTAAGGAAACATGATTCCTGAAGCTGCCACAGACATCTCGACAGTGGCCCGGGATGAGCAAGACTGATTCAGAAACTCATGTTCATTTACTATGAAAATGTCTTTTCATTGTAAAACATCCCCACGAAAGAGAAATCTACTCTTTATTATTAATAAAAGAGATTGATAGATATAGTCAATAAATGTAAAGGTCATCCAATTAAATTTGAACTTTAGATAAACAAAGAATAACTTTTTAGTATCTCCTATGGAGGGACACGAGTTTTCAGTATGTATCATTAGAAGTTTTAGAGACATACTAAAAAATTACTCATTGTTTAACTGAAATTTAAATTGGTGCTTGTACTTTTTCTGGCAACCTTATTAGTAAATGAATCACTCACTTGAGGTGAAAATCCAAAATCAAAAGGAAATATTTAGAACTTAGGAACCACTGAGCTGATGTATGAGAAAGGATAGCCCAAGGTATTATGTAATTCTCCTCCCTCCCCAGGCATGTGTGTCTACCCAACATCAAATTATTATTTACATAAGGAAAGACCACATTGCTTTGTTTTACTATTCAAACATGCTATAAGCAGTAAAATCTTTTGAAAAATCTTTTTCTCTTAACCAACCCTCACATAGTTGCCTTTCTTCAATCTCCTGATGGATGCTCCTTAATGACTGTGTTACACTAATAGAGAAGAAGTGTCCATGGAAAGACAGACTTTCCAGACCATGGTCATGGCAGTGGATTACTTTGTGAGGACCCTTTTTGCTTATCTGCAGTGCTGGATCATGAAAAAGATGCATGGATCTTTCTTTTTTGCTGATCAGCTTTCGCTACTGTTTGTATATTTAAAGTATGGCCCAAGACAACTCTTATTCTTCCAATGTGTGGCAGAGAAGAAAAAAAAAGTTTGGACATCCCTGTAAAACAACCAAGAAAGAGCATTTGACAGTTTTGGAGATTGGTTATTTAAAAGAGACATAAAACCAGATAAGGCCCAAATCACCTACGTGTAGATGTGACAGTCAGGTAGATAATCAACATAAAAAGATTACAGGCCCAGGGTTGGCCAAACAATAGGCAGGAGCAAGTGTCCATGCAAAGGTCCACTCTGCCCCTGCGGTCAGCACAGCGCCACACGCAGGGGGTCAGGAGGGCTTGAGTCTGATGGTTAGTGAAGGAAGGTAACCAGAAAGCTCTTACTGTTTTGCAAAGCCTTAGATTCAAGGTGAACTAAGAGATAAAAAGATGAACCCGGGAAAAAGCAACAGGAAACATTTCCTAGAAAATGTTCACTTATCTTTTAGGACCAATCCTTGTGCCCCGGCTCTGCAAATCTTTCTCGGCCTGTTGTCATCCCGTCCACACATGTCCCTGCAGGCTCTGTGAGCTGTCTCTTCTTTAGAACTTCATAGTACTTTTTATGTACCCTACAAGGCCCCCACAGAAATGCTGTCTCCCTTAATTGAGTTAGGTGTCTACATGTCTGTTTTCCCCTACAGGGCAAAGACAGTCTGAGAGCAGACGATGTGGCACTCACAGGCTCCCGAGACTCGTCTGAGGGAGTGGAGAGCATGGGAGCAGTGATGTGAGGGAGGACAGAGCTCGGCGGACGCATAGATCACAGAATTTGACACGTGAGATCTTTTATTCAGATGCCATTCTTTCACACTCTGCCACTTCTAATTATGAATTTATTCCACACCTTTTTTTTTTTTTAATTTTACATTTCTTCCTAAGGAGGAGCTGGGGTGAAATCTGAGTGAAGTACAACACAGCATTTTTATTTGCAGAGGATTTCTTTATACAAACAGAACTCCTCTTAAACAAACATTCATAAGTCAATATAAATCCATGATGTGCCAGGGTTATCCTGTCTTCTCAGCCCAAACGCCATTTCCATCCAAAATCAAAGAACTCAGCACCCTAGGACAAGCCGGACTCTAAATCCATGTATACCAGTGTAGCGTGTGTACTGCAGAGGGCGCTGTAGGAATCTGGAGTCTATTTGAGGAGACTGGATATTCATACAGAAAAATCTGAGTAAGATCACAAGTAAGTCATAAAGCCCTTCTAACTGACAAAGAGTCAGGTCTATGCTGTGTTTTTAGTCCTTCCATATACTCTATTATTTTTGTTTAATTCCAGGTGATCTTTTGTTTCTAAACCACCCAGAATTAATCTCTCACACACATACATGTCCCTGAATACTTACCTCCTCACAAACACACGCCCCTAAACCTCTCAGCCTCTTCTTCCATCTCTGCTATGTGGTTGTCTAGACCCATATTCCTCTCCAGTTCCCTTCCTCCAATGCACACACATCCTTGGTCTCCAGTATGACCCTTTTTCAAGAGGACCTCCTTGAAGACATTCCCCATTGCTGTCTCTTAAGCCAATGCTTTATACTCTATTACAAACATTTGCCTATGTACCCTAATCATTTTGTGTTTGCTTATTTATTCTTTCCAACGCTGTTATTACAGCTTTAAAAGCAAAACCCTTCTCTTCTGCTCTGCCTTTTCTCCCACTTAATAACACAGAGTACACTGCTGGGTGTTTAAAAAAAAGTTCAAGGAATAGGCATGTGTAGAATAAATAAATTACTAAAGCAAAATAAATAGATGTTAAAGTTGAAGGATTTCAGGCCTTCACCACAGATGCATCATACTGACATTCAGAGCAGCTTCTACCTCTGCCTGGCAGTAACCACCACCTACCTCAAAAGCTGGACGAAAAAGCTGGAGGTTTGTTTTTCTTGCTTCCTGAGTGTTTACCCATAGGAAACTTTTCCCCATCCAATTATTTCCCGCAGATTTTCGTTTACATCAACTCAAGAGAATCTGAATTCTATAATTACTTTTCCATATTGAGGAACATTTTCTATATTTTTAATCTCACTTGCAAGAATAACACTTCCATATTTGGAATCGCTGGCAAATTATACTCAAAAATAAACCGCTATTCTAGGCCATAAATGAAAATACTTTGCTGGGTGGATGAGTTGGGATATAAAGAGGAGGACAGGGTCTCTGACAGAAGTATTGTTTAATCATTTATATACTACTAAATATATACAGGAAGTGGGGAACTAAAATTCCCACACTTTCATCAGACTGAAAATCAGAGGTGATATCTCTACTTTTAGTACTTCTTTTAATGTACCCTCAAGCTGTCACCTTACAGTTTGTTCTTCTTACTATTTATAGCCATCTGTGTAATCTTTGGTCACATGGGAGTGATCACAGGTAACCTAATGGTTTGCAAAAGATAGTTCCATAATCACAAGACACAATGTTGCAAGAATTACCACACCACATGTTGTATTTATTTTACTTTTTTTTTTAATTCCAAAAAGATCTCAAAGCCTTCACATGAGACTTGTTAGAGACAGAAAATAAATAATAGGACCAAAGCGAAAAATCCATAGACAATATGTTTTAACTGTTTCTGTGCTCTTCCCTTTGTTATGCCCTTGTCCCCAATAATAGAAGACTAAGACAGAGAGAGTTTGAGAGTTTGAACTAAACCACCTTCCTTTGACCTGAGATCTATTTTGGTGAAGAGTAAAATGGAAACAAAGCTTAGCAATTGATAGCAATATTTCTTAAATTTTGCTTTACTAGGTATATGGTATAACTGTGTTTAAAACAACATGTGGATTTTGGATTTAGAGATTTTTTTCATATCATTTAAAATGTTTAGAAAAGTGAACATAACATATTAAAATTCCATTTAAAAATGAGTAAAATTTATAATATTATAAATGTAATTTAGTACTCTGTCTTCTAAAATTCAGAATATTTTATTATTATACAAATGATGGCCAAACACCAAGCAAATTAATGCAAAGAAAAACCTACAGAAATGTCACTGAATTACGAATATGAACATAACATATATAGTTTCCATCATGTTTTCCTAAATTAGTTCCAGTGTGTGCTATTACTTACAGTATAACAGCTTAACTAAAAGTAAAAAGTCACAAATATATTCTGCTAAAATTTAGATGAAGTCTCTACAGTAACTAAAAGAAGAACATCTTTCTGGATCTAGTACAATAATTTCAGTCAACAATAATTATACCAAAGAGTGGTCCAAAGACCCACAGTATCACACTACCTGAAGCTTATCAGGCATGCAGAGTCTTGGGTACCACCAGATAGTAATGATTCAATATGTGCATTTTAATAAGAGTACAAGTGATTTGTATGCATGTTAAAAGTTGGCTAGTACTGGCCTATAATGCTTTATCTTGACATGAAACAGCATACATATCTAGGACATGGTCTGTCCCTGAATACACTGTGCATAGTAGGCATCTCTCATCCTTAATTGCATGAATGATCCCAGGGACCAAACCACGTTTTATAGACCCTTCTCTTCAAAACATACAATTTATAGGTCTCACTAACTCATTTTTATGTGACAATGTTAATTTACGTATCTACCTGCTTTGCCTAAGTAAGATGACACACTCAACAGATATAACAGGGGTGAATTATAATAGTTAACATCTTCTGATAACTTTGGAAAGAATAAAATGCCAGGAACTAGAGAATTTGGGCCTATAGGACAGACGTTTTGGTATCCTTCACTCTCCCACCTTTATTTCACCACTTCAAAGGTTTTGGTGCTGCCTTGCATACAGTCTTAAGTCAGTTAAGGCTGCAATTAAATATATATATATATATTAGACCAGACAATTTACAAACAACAGAAATTTGTTTCTTATAGTTCTAGAGGCTGGGAAGTCCAAGATTTGGTGCTTGCATACAGTCTTAAGTCTGTCTTAAGGCTGCTATATATATAAAAAAAAAATCTTAGACCAGATAATTTATAAGCAACAGGAATTTATTTCTTATAGTTCTAGAAGCTGGAAAATCCAAGATCAAGGTGACAGCAGATTTGGTGCCTGGTAAGTACACTGTTCCTCAGAGAAGGCACCTTCTTGCTCACATACCAAAAGGGCAAGGCAGCTCCCTTCAACCTCTTTTATTAGGGCCCTAGTCTCTCTCTTAAATTGTGCCCTCATTACTTAATCACCTCCTAAAATCTTTTCTTCTTACACTGGCAATCAAGTTTCAACATACAAATTTGGGGGGGGGGGTTTACACTCAGATCACAGCATGTAGAAACTATAATTTATAACTTACATAAAAACACAATATGGAGAGCTATTTATCCAACCCCTAAAAATCACAAAAGTGTTTTCATTTCTTTTTCTCATTTGACCGAAATGTTTACTGAATTTGACCAAAAGCTCAATAGCTTTACTGAGACTCTTGTATGTAAAATGCAGAAACAGAATAATCAGAATCAAGCCACCTTATAAGTAAGAACAAAGTAATTCATCTTTGAATTTTCCTTAGTGTTTGTGGAAGCTTTAAGAGTTTCCAAGCAAACTCTAAAAATGTCAGGAAAAACTTTGTCAGATGTGAGAAGACAGAAGCTTAACAAGGTCCTTGTCCATTTTCTTCAAAACCATGACAGCATATTTCTGACCATGAGGAGAGCCAGTCTTTAACTGGTTCTGCAACCCTAACAGAATGATGGGCACACAGAAGGTGCTCAATCCATGCACGTGTATTAGATCTCCATTTCTACATAGACTCTTCTCTGGGCATCCACATAATTCTAAGAGTCCATATATTTGGTAAAGAAATATATATTCTGAGTACTTTCAATCTCTAAAACATTTTAAGTAATATCCTATTTTAATATAAGAAATTCAACTAAAATAACTAATGATATCCACACTTTTGTTTGTCTTTTTAGAAGGGAATCTGGCAGAAAGCTGTGTTGACTCATCACCAGTGTGATAATGCAAAAGCTGAGAAAGGAAGCATTTCATTTTCTGTCATGTTGAAAGTGGTATTGATTTAGGACAAGACTGTCAAACATTACTTAGCTTCCATTGTTGGCCTATCTGGCAGATTGCAGATTCTCAAATCACATACGAAATTTCAGGTCACAGAATATATTTTTGACTTTCTAGGTAGGTACAGATATTAAAATAAAATATGTAAAGGATGTATTTTCTTTTCTTTTTTTTTTTTTTTTGAGACGGAGCCTCAAGCTATCCCCCTGGGTAGAGTGCCATGGCATCACAGCTCATAGCAACCTCCAACTCCTGGGCTCAAGCGAGTCTCCCGCCTCCGCCTCCCAAGTAGCTGGGACCACAGGCGC
>CAUYQV010016181.1:0-10439 GCA_963574575.1 Galagoides demidoff | reverse complement strand
TGGGCTCAAGCGAGTCTCCTGCCTCCGCCTCCCAAGTAGCTGGGACCACAGGCACCTGCCACAACGCCCGGCCATTTTTTGGTTGCAGCCATCATTGTTGTTTGGCGGGCCTGGGCTGGGGATTCGAACCCGCCACCTTAGGTGTATGTGGCTGGCGCCTTAGCCGATTGAGCCACAGGCGCTGAGCCTCATCATAAGTTTATATGATTTAATTTTTAATAATGGCCGTGCTTAACAAACAGCTCACAAGAATTCTACAAATTTGACAATTGGCTCTTGTCAGCCCAGGCAAGCCAGCTCTAGTCTACCACTGCCCTCTCCCCATTTTGACTGCTTCTGAGTGCATTCTACCATGGGACCCAAGGAAAGCAGGGATCCCAGGCAGAGTCACAGAGAATAGGCCACACCTCCCTACTCAAAGTGTGGCCTGCTGCTTTGCATTTATGGCAAATCTGCAGGAAGTTCAGTATAGAAATTCAAAGCAAACACAAATTGCTTGAAAAGATTTCTAGCAATGTGATAGAGATTTTTAGCTCTGTTGAATCCCGTAATTAAACATTGTGACTTTTACTTTATAGGTTATTTTGTCATTTCCTTGTCCCAGTAATTCATTTTATTGTATTCTACAAAGGTATCGGTTAATGACTGATTTGGGAGGAACAAAATACCCCGCAGAAACCTTGAGTCGCACTGGTGCATCCTGTGCGCCCATCCTCTCCCCAGAAGGGAGAAAGTGGGGCAGGAGGTGAATGTGAAACGGACAACCCTGGTATTGGAACTACCTTTCTTTATCTGGGGAAGTGGCTCTGTCCTAGGTTTGCTTTTCTAACATGTGGGCAGGAAGGCCCCAAGCCTGGAAATAATTGGGGAGAAATGAGAACTGGATTGTTGTAGTAGCAAAACAAATCTGGAGGTTGTGAGTGACAGAAGATGTTGAAAAGAATTGCTCTCTGGAAATGTCTTCTGCCATTCCTAAGGATCCATTTGCTTAGGACAATAGTTTCAGAAAATTGTAATTGGTGACAAGCGCTTATAGATAGATGAACAGCCAGAGAGATTCTTTTCTCCACTCCCCATTCTTCCCCGGAACCTGAAAAATTGCCTCATTGGTTTGGTTCACCACCTTGGTTCTCTTTGGCTCTATTTACATGTTTGCATCATAAAATCACAGCTCCTCAGAACTATTATTCCAGACCTTGAAAGTCAAGAGCCCATGAGGTTGGATCTATCCACTCTTTGACATTCCACCCTCATCCAACCAATCCCTCTTATATATGATTGTTTAATCTCTGTTCAAATATCTCCTGAATCAGGAAGCTCTTCCTTAGAGCAATCTATTCCACCAAGATATAGTTCAATTAGATAGAAAGTTCAACCTTCTGTCTGTTTGTCAAAGTATGTCTCCTTGTAAATTTCACGCATTGACTCCAGCTCTACCTTCCTCTTCCATTTGCAAGACCTTTATTAGAAAGCCAGGTGCAGTGGCTCACGCCTGTAATCCTAGCACTCTGGGGGACTGAGGGGGGTGGATTGCTTGGTCTCAGGAGTTTGAGACCAGCCTGAGCAAGAGTGAGACCCCCGTCTCTATAAAAACAGAAAAATTAGCCAGCTGCTATGGCTGGCACCTGTAGTCCCTACCTACTTAGGAGGCTGAGGTAAGAGGATCACTTGGCCTTGAGTAATTGAGGTTGCTGTGATCCAGGCTGCCACAGCACTGTAACCTGGGCAACTGAGTGAGACTCTGTCTCAGAAACAAACAAACAAAACAACAATAAAAAAAAGTTCACATCTCCCTAATTCTTCTCTCAGACTGAACATGCCACTTCTTTTCACTGTCCTCTGTCTGCCCTGTGTGCTGATTCTTCCCCATCTACCTCCTGCTCCTCAAGGCTACAGACACCTGGTGTCTCCTACAATGTGCCCTTCCCCACTCAGCTGAGCCCCCACTCCTGTGTTGACTGGAACAGGGATCTCAGATCTCTGAGATCTCCCAATGTTATCTGCTAGATGTTGGAGCGTACTCTGGGGAAGCTAGTTTAAGAAGCGGAGAGTGAAGCACACTTACTGTAATAAATGTAGAATGAAAGGAAGCAAACGCGAAGAGTCAATATGGCACATGGATAACTGAACTCTATTTAGCACCTATTAAGGGACAGTTACTAGGCAGGGGGAGGGAAGCAGACAGAAGTTGGTGACTGAGACCTGAGAAATGTACATACAGGATGAAAAAGACTTGCTTTTGGCCCTCCCAGGAGCTCACTGTTAGCTGAGAGAAACCACTTTATCCTGAAACTCATCCTGAAGGTGTTAATGAGATTTCCCCCTGCTCTAATGCAGACTGCCCTTGGACACCACACTTTGTAGAATAAGCTCAATTCTGTTTTTATTTACTTGGTAATTATATTACTGCTTCTATCTATCAAGGTGCTACAAATTAAGAGATTCTCTTTATGCTCTTGTTCCCACTCTCACCTTGAAGGCTTATTTACCATTAGCCATTCACCTTTCAATGGTTAAAAAAAGACCAAAAGCAGTTTTTAAAAATTAGCCAGTATATCTGGAAATGATAGGAACCATAAGTGCCCAGTAATCATTCAGCTGGATCATTCGACATCTCTTAGCCAGGTGTGTACACAGGCAAGCTCTATAACAAGGTTTCCTCTCAGAAAAACTAACCACGTAAAAAGTTGCCAGGAACTTTGTTCCTACCAACTCTAGTGGGAAACCTTAAACGTGACACAGACAAATAAAGGAAAGAAGCGAGGTGATGGCTGCATGTCTGTTGTTTTGGCTGTATTAGCAAAAACTGGAGGACAGCATTGCCTCAATTGGAGTGATTGATCCTGTGTGCAGTGTAAGGGGCATGATGGAAGGTCAGTGATCGCAAGGCCTCTTATTGCTCAAGTCCCTTCTTTTCTGAGAGCAGGCCTTCAGCCCTGGCTTCGGTTCTGATCTCCACCTCCAGCTGCTAGGACTTTCCACACCAGATATTTTCAGCTTCTACCTTGTTTTTACATACTCACAATTCCTTGTTACACTGGACTCTAATTTGGCTCCCCTAAGAGATCACTGTATGTCAGGGAAACTTGGGTTAATTAGCCATCTCCATCTTCCTTTCTGCTATGATACTTCTTCTGATAGGGGAGCACTTCCCATTTGATGGCACGGAAGCCTGCTTTGCCAGATACCTTGGGGGATGTTATTTTACAGGGATTACTTCACTTCTTTTTGGCAACTTGGCTAGTGGCCATGGGCTTGCCACCTTCCTGCTGGTTTTTGTCCAGCTGAACCTCTCTGTTCCTTTCCTTTCTATCCATCCTCTACTGGATGCTACATTTTACTTCACAATGTCACTAAATTGGCCAGCATGGCTTCCATCCGTAAAAAAATCAGTTGCACCATCTAGCCACATTTATCCGTTTAACAGTCTCCTCTTAATTTGGGGATTGATTTGAAGATTGATTAGAAAATATAATACAATGGTGGGAATCATTCACATTAACCTAAATATTCACCCAATTCTTAGAGAATTCTGTGTAAGGCCAACCAGCAAGTATAACTCTTATAGTAATCACCCATAATAAAAGCGTCATAGCCTAACAGCTCAAACAGGAAAAAGTATCACAGGGCAGCAGACTTAGAAAGACAAACCTCTGCCTGGCACAGTGGCTCACATCTGTAATCCCAGCACTTGGGAGGCTGAGGGGGGTGGATCGCCTGAGCTCACAGGTTTGAGACCAGCCTGAGCCAGAGTGAGACCTTGTCTCTCTCTCTTTCTCCTTTTTTTTTTTTTTTTTGCAGTTTTTAGCTGGAGCTGGGTTTGAACCCACCACGTCTGGCATATGGGGCCAGTGCCCTACTCCTTTGAGCCACAGGTGCTGCCTGAGACCTTGTCACTTAAAAAAAAAATAGCCAGGTGTTGTGGAGGGAATCTGTAGTTCTAGCTACTTGGGAGGCTGAGGCAAGAGAATCACTTAAGCCCAGGAGTTTGAGGTTGCTGTGAGCTGTGACGCCATTGCACTCAACAGGGCAACAAAGTGAGACTCTGTCTCAAAAAGAAAAAAAAAAAACAAACAAGAAAGGCAAACCTCACAATACCTCTTCCCAAATAATAAGAAACAAGCTCCCTAAGGTATCTCAAATGTGGTAACTTTATGCAAAATGTTTATCATTTCTTATCCTCCTCTATTACCAACTTACCTGGAGCAATTTCCTAGTCAACGCTCAGGCATGAGGAAGGCCCCTCTCTTGGTATACTTATTCAATTGGCAGCTAATATCCCTGCTAAAGTTTGCATCTTAGTCCCCCTCTGTGAGCCCTTGGGAGTCCTCCTCTGTGAGCCCTTGGGAGCTGCACATAACTCTGGGGGTGAGCTGGGACCGGCTGTCCTGTCAATTGATTAGCAAGAACCACCTGGTCTGTATCTGTGTGAAAAGTGCTATTACTGTGAGCTTTGCTCCTTTCAGCTTCCCCATGGCATTTGATCTCTCCAAGAAAAGATCAAGACATGAAAGCAGATTGCTTGTAGCTCAGAGCAAGATAGAATGGAAAGAATCAGGGGCCCTTTCTTGACCCTCCCCAACTGGTTGTCCACCCTTGCCCTCGGAGCTCCGCTACCACCAAAGAAAACAAAACATAACTAGCTGTGATTCTTTCAAGATGTAGGTGGTTCCTACTGTTGTGACTATGTGGCTATTTGCACAATTTGGCAGACATAGTTGTCATTGTTTGAATACCTTCTCACTTCAAACCACCCTGGGCTAAAAACAAGTTAATGAGTAATTGGAAACGCCACCTTTGGGGATAGGGAGGAGAGAGCACATTTATTATTTTTTTTCTTTTTCAGAGCTCCCTTCTTTTCTTTTTTTAATTGACATATAATAATTGTACATATTTATGCAGTACTGAAGTTTCCAGACATTTAGGGTATAGTGGTCAGATCAGGGTAATTAGCATATCCATCATCTGAAACATTTTTCATTTCTTTGTGTTGGGAATGTTCGATAGCCTCTTTCTAGCACTTTGAAAATATATATTTTTTCCTCTTATTTATTTATTTTTAGAGACAATGCCTCACTCTGTCACTCAGGCTGGACAGTAGTGGCATTACCACACCTCACTGCAACCTCAAACTCCTGGGCTTAAGTGATCCTCTCTGTTCAGTCTCCTGAGTAGCTGGGACTACAGGAATTTATGTGCCACTACACTTAGGTCATTTTTCCTTTTTTTTTTTTTTTGGTAAAGATGGGTTTTCACTATACTGCCCAGGGTGGTTTTATATTCCTGGCCTCAAGTTATCCCCTTGCCTTGGGTTCCCAAAGTGCTGAGATTTATAGGCCTAAATCATTGCACCCAACCAGTAAAAATACTGTAGTCATGTAGTCATCTAGTCATCCTACAGTGGTGGAGAACACTAGAACGTATTCCTCCTATGTAGCTATCACTTTGTAGCCTTAAAATAATTCTATCTCAGGCAGTGCCTGTGGCTCAAAGGAGTAGGGCACCGGCCCCATATGCTGGAGGTGGCAGGTTCAAACCCAACCCTAGCCAAAAATTATAAAAAAAAATAATAATTCAATCTCCCACTTCCTCTACCTTTTCCAGTCTCTACTATTTTCCATGCTACTTTTTACTTCTATGAGATCAACTTTTTTTTTTTTTTTGAGACGGAGCCTCAAGCCATCCCCCTGGGTAGAGTGCCATGGCATCACAGCTCATAGCAACCTCCAACTCCTGGGCTCAAGCGAGTCTCCTGCCTCCGCCTCCCAAGCAGCTGGGACCACAGGTGCCCGGCCATTTTTTGGTTGCAGCCATCATTGTTGTTTGGCAGGCCCGGGCTGGGGATTTGAACCCGCCACCTTAGGTGTACGTGGCTGGTGCCTTAGCTGATTGAGCCACAGGCGCAGAGCCGAGATCAACTTTTTATACCTTCTACATAGGAGTGATAACATGAGGTGTTTAACTTTCTATTCCTGGCTTATTTCACGTAACATAATTTCTTCCAGTTCCATTCATGTTGTCACAAATGACAAGATATCATTCTTTTTTGTCGCAGAATAAGATTTCGCGGTTCACCGTGTGTAGCTCAAGCGGCTAGGGTGCCAGCCACAGACACCAGAACTGGTGGGTTCGAATCCAGCCTGGGCCTGCCAAAAAAACAATGACAACTACAACCAAAAAATAGCCGGGTGTTGTGGCGGGTGCCTGTAGTCCCAGCTACTTTGGAGGCTGAGGCAAGAGAATCGCTTAAGCCCAAGAGTTGGGAGGTTGCTGTGAGCTGTGATGTCATAGCACTCTACCCAGGGCAGGAGCTTGAGACACTATCTCAAAAAAAAAAAAAAAAGAATAAGATTTCATTGTGTATATACATCACATTTTCTTTATCCATCTCTTGATGGACATTTAGGTTTATTCCATACCTTGGCTATTGTGATTAGTGTTATAATAAACATGGGGGTGCAGCTGATCTCTTCAATATATTAATTTCCTTTCCTTTGAATAAATGTCCAGTAGTGGGAATACTGGATTATAGGGTAGTTCTATTTGTAGTTTTCTGAGAAGTCCCTGTACTGTTCTCTACAGTGGCTGTGCTAGTTTACATTTTTACCAACAGTGTATAAGAGTAGTACATTTATAATAAAAATTGTTGGCCAGAACATTTGGGACTTTATAATTTTAGCTAAAGGCTTTTAGTGAATATAACTTGACTAAGTTATAACCCAATGGTACGAAACAGTAATATTATTACCATAAATGGACATGCTGCTTAAAGTTTTTAAAATATGTTTAAGTTCATTATTTACATGTGTTTCATTCAATAACTTTGAAGGTGAGCAGGTCAGGAAATATTTCATCACCATTTTTGGAAATAAGGAAACTGAGGCTCAGAGAAGCTGAGTAACTTTGTCCAAGGCTACAACATTGGGAAATAGCAGAGATGGCATGAAGCTTCAGCAGTCTAAGGGTAAAAGGGTGTCCCGTTAAAGATGAGATCTACTTCCCAGTAGAAGACATGAGGCCCCTTGCATTGAGGTCACATGTTGAAGGAACCAATATCCCAAGAAATAAGTTTGGAGGGAGTCCTTACAAGATCTTGCCTTAGAGTTCCTGAAGGGGATTACTTAGTAGGAAGCAACCAGCAACTTAAGTGTCAAAGAACTGAATGGTGGGTCTCTAAAGAGTACAAAGGAAGCAGAATTGGGTTTTCAAACTATAGAACAGATTTTAAGAAAGTTGCTGTAATTTCTTCCTGGATTTGTTACCAACAGAGCACTATAAACGGATATATTACTGTAGCTAATGTATTTTGAGATGTGCAAAGAACTCAACCACTTTCTTATAAAAAGTCCCCAGGACATTTCATTTCCCTATAAGCTTTCCACTCATTTTTTCAGTAGGCATCATGATTTATTCTAAATCATTACTACCGCCAGAAAAGGTCTATCATAAAGTTCCTTAATTGGTTTTATCCTTTTTACCAGACCAAGTCATTAGTGAGTTTATTGATACACAGTGGCTACCAGTCCATCTTTATGAAGGTTTGGACCTGACAACCGCTGAGCCACTGTTGTGTCCTTTGTCTATACAATGTATGCAGTCTTGTTAGGAGGAGGAGTGTAAGGTTACACTTGATCTAGTAAAAAAAAAAAAGAAAATATCATTGCATTAAAAAAATTTCCTAATGTTTTCCTATAATATTGTTTTGAAGTTGTCATTATTTTGCCTTGAGATTGTAAAGTAACTGTGGAGAGGGTAAGAGATTCACAGGGCTCACAGCTGTAAAATCTTAATGGCTTCCTCCATAGGACTGCTGGGAAGAGGTGACTGGCCAGAGGCAGACTACTGTTTTCCCCTATAGCACTTGGAGATGACACAGAAGAATGGTAAAAGGGGCCCATCACCCCCAGCTGAGGAACAAGTGTCAAGTTTTCTCTTTGCAGTCCCCACACTGACATCTGAGGGACTGAACGTTTCTTGAGTTCAAGTATTTTCATAAGAACTACGGTAAATGGGGCAGCACCTGTGGCTCAAAGGAGTAGGGTGCCAGCCCCATAGGCTAGAGGCAGTGGGTTCAAACCCAGCCTGGGCCAAAAAAAAAAAGAACTACGGTATCTGTTTAGCATAGGTAAAAACCAGCCATTTGCTTTTAATATTGGCTCAAGACCTAAGCCTGAGTTGTGTTTCATAAACTCTGCTCCCCAGCCCACTACCTACCAGCTCAGTCCTCTCTTACTCTCATGTAGTGATGAGTTATATTTTATTTATTTATTTATTTATTTTTGAGACGAGTCTCCAGCTGTCTCCCTGGGTAGAGTGCTGTGGTAGCTCACAGCAACCTCAAACTCTTGGTCTCAAGCAATCCGGGGTCTTGCTTTTTTCTCAGGCTGGTCTGGAACCACTGAGCTCAGGCGATCCACCTGCCTCAGCCTCCCAGAGTGTTAGGATTACAGGCAAGAGCCACCACGCCTGGCCTATGAGGTATGTTTTATCTTCTGTAGTCTGCTTCCATTTTCCTCATTTAAAGAAAGTCCAGCTTGAGACAAGATTATCTTTTTTATTCTGAGACTTATAAGGGCATTAGGTTTACCAGAACATCCTGGCTGTATCCAGGCAGTGGGGTTACCTAGAGCCAGAACAGGTTCAGGGAGCACAAGGAGCGAGGAAACAGTAACGCAGATAACTCTTAGACAGGTGTTTCTTACAGGGAGTTGCATACGTTCCATTGTTCTTTCCAACAGTGGGGGTGTGTGTGTGCCCATATGTGTTTCTGTCTGGGTAAAAGTGGAGACTTGGTGGAAAGGGGGCAGATGCGTAAGATGCTTAGTCATTGCATATTAGCTAGAGACTCCTGGCCAGAGCTTGCAAAGCTTCTTGGGGATCAGCCCCAGCCAAAGCACTGGGAATAACCAGCTTTCCAAACAGCTTACAATAAGAGCTTTGAGAAAGCCATTGACTAGGAACACTGCTGATGACAGCCCAGCAATATGAGAGCTTATTGCACCAGGTCCATGATGGATCATGATCTGTTTTTGAAGGGTAGTCTGTACATGGCTGTTCAGATTCGTGGGCCAAATCCAGTTTTTTCAGAGAACACGGGAACCAGAGACGCTGACAGAGCTAAAGAGCTTTCAGAAATTTTGGAATAATAATAAAAATCTTCTGATGGCTCTAAATATTTATAGAGGTTAGCAGGTTAAAAAGAGCTTTTGTACTTATTATCACATTTGGTTTTCACAATAACTCCTTGAAGTGGGCAAGGCAGAGGTGATTGCCTATTTTACAGCTGGGGAGACTGAGGAGCTCAGTGCAGCTATAACTTGCTCAAGGTCCTACTGCTAGGACTAGAACTCAAGTGTCTGTACCAGTCACACGGATGACTGGGTCCTGAAGTCCTCTTATACTTCCTAGAATACTTAGCTCACTGGTGGGCAGCTTAGTGGCTTCTTAGATGCTTGAAGTACCAAACCTAAAATCCACAACTGCTCAATTAGAATGAAGCAAGGGCTGCAAATAAATCACCTAGGGGTCTTGTGAGCATGGCCTGCTGGTTCAGTCAGGTCTTGAGGTTGGGCCAGAGATTCTGCACTTCTGACAAGCTCCCAGATAATACAAATGCTGCTTGCCCGTGGTTCCAACTTCTAGTAGTAAGGGTTAAGCGGATATTGTTAAACGTTGATTACCTGGTTTCAATCACCTTTCATGAATCTTAAACAAATGAACAAACAAAACCTCAAGACAATTCCAATCTCTATCTGCTGGCTTTTTGAGCTCTCATAGGTTAGCAGTGATAATAGTAGCTTTAATAGTAGGTAACAGTTTTTGAGTGCTGACTAGGTGCCAAGTACTGTGCCAAACGCTTTGCATGGCTTTTCCTTTAATCCCCACAACCCTGTGGAATAGGACTACTATTATCTCCATTTTTTGTTTTTGGATGTGGAAGCAGGCTGAGAGAAATGAAGCAACCTACCACTGCGGTTTGAATATTTGTGTCCCCTCCAAAATTCATGTTGAAATTCAATCCCCAATGCAACGATATTAAAAAGTGGTACCTTTAGGAGGCAGAGCCCTCCTTGAGGGATTTAGTCCCTTATAAAAGAGCCGAAGAGACCTAGGTAGGGCATTTCCTGCCCTTCAATCTCTTCTACCATGTGAGAACATGGTACCCATCTCTTTTTGCCATGTGAAGCCTTCACCAGACACCAAATGCTGACACCTTGACCTTGGGCTTCTCAGCCACTGGAACTATGAGAAATAGACTTCTGGTCTTTTTTTTTTTTTTTTGAGACAGAGCCTCAAGATATCCCCCTGGGTAGAGTGCTGTGGCTTCACAGCTCACAGCAACCTCCAACTCCTGGGCTCAAGCGAGTCTCCTGCCTCAACCTCCCAAGTAACTGGGACCACAGGCGCCTCCCACAACGCCGGGCTGTTTTTTGGTTGCA
>CAUYQV010016180.1:0-16890 GCA_963574575.1 Galagoides demidoff | reverse complement strand
CTTTCAAAACTTTCCTAAAAGATTAAATGGGTATCATCTCAATTTTAAAACATATTAGTAGCAAGACAAATAAATAACTTTTGTTCAGTGCTTTGCAGTTTTTAAAGCACAGCAGATGGTATGAGCTCAATAATCGTTTCCTGAAGGAATGATTTAAAATGAATAAAGCAACAGATGCTTAACAAACTGGATCGCTGGTATAGTTGAAACAACACTGACATCAGTCGTGACTGCCTCTTGCTAGCTGTATGATTGTTGGCAATTTATATAACTCCTTTGAGCCTCAGTATTCTCATCTGGAATGGGGACAATTCTACCCAAACACTAAGCTTAATGGTAGCATTAAAATAGATAATGCAAAAAAGGAAACCTATGAAAAACTCCTGTTCACATTATGTTTATGGCAAAAGTCCGAACACTTGCCCCCCCCAACACCACAAACCAGTCTGTTCTAACTTCTATTCAGTACCATATTGGAGTTCCTTGCAGTGCAATAAGACGAGAAAAAGAAATATTAGAAAGGAAGAAATAAAGTTGTTTTAATCTTCAGATAATATTAGAATGTCCTAATGTCAAAATGACAATTGAAGGGCCGGGGGTGGTGGCTCACACCTGTAATCCTAGCGCTCTACGAGGCCAAGGTGGGTGGATTGCCTGAGCTTATAAGTTTGAGACCAGCCTGAGCCAGAGGGAGACCCCATCTCTAAAAATAATTGGGCATTGTACTGAGCACCTGCAGTCCCACCTACTTGGGAGGTTGAGGCAAGAGAATCTCTTAAGCCCAAAAGTTTGAGATTGCTGTGAACTGTGACGCCACGGCACTCTACCAAGGTGAACAAAGTGAGACTCTGTCTCAAAAAAAAAAAAAATTACATTGACCCATCACTGTTATTGTGATCATGTTGAATTCTTTTCATAATTTAAGGACAAGACTGTTCTTCTACAATGATAATTCATGCTGCAACATCATTTAACAAAATAACATTAGCTGTCTTAATATTTAGATAATACGAAGGAAGTCCTGAAGAATCTATGAAAAATAAACTAGAACTAATAAGTGGGCATAACAAGTCAGGATAGACAAAGTGGAAATGATATTACTGTAACCTCAGAAATTCCAATGATAGCCAGGTAATTTGGATAACTAAAAGCACCTTAGGACCACAAAGTCATGGAATGGGCTCCATATTCTATTTTTCATGAGAATTATGTTCACTTGGATTTGCACTTGGTCTATTTCCATTAGCTTGCTTTGAAGAAAAAGAAATGCAGGTTGTTTTTGATGAACAAATATACCTGTGAGGTAAAAGATAGTTTGCAAAGTTAACCGCGATCATGCACACGTTCACAAGAAACCCATGTTCCTTCTGGAAGTCTTGAATCTCTTCTTGCAGCATGAATAGACAAGGGAGGGCCTTTTGTGAAAGCTGCTAAACTTCAGTACGGAACAAGTGTTGTTGTGGTTGTTCATCAGCACCTATCTTCAGCAAAAGTCACGAATTTATGTGCCTGCTCTTAATGTGATGTGAAAGTTTTAACACATTTGTTAAATATTCATACATAGAATTCTCTGGTGGGAAAGACTTCCTGGTATTTACATCAGCAAGTAGATTTCCCTATTGCCACAATAGATTATTTATGAGAAACAAGCTTTCTTATTGATCTTGCAAGTAACTGAGAGCTTATGGAAGACTTCAACATTTTGCTGAAAAGGATGCAAGACTCATTATATAACAAATCATATAAATGATCTACGTTTTCTCCAACATCAAGGATTTAGAAATAGCCATATACTTGCCTAAGCATATCCTGTGTTTTATGTGTCCTAAGATGGATTTTTATGGCAATATCTACTACTTTAGCTCTGTCCTATGCAAAAATCTGAGAAACTAAAGTGTTGATGTATAATTAATTATATTTTCTAACACATTTAACTAAAATGTTAAATATGTTTACCCATTTATCATCTAAGATTATTAGATATATCACCCACGACATGCATAACACTTGGGAAAGACTAGTATCGTGGGAAAAGCACTGTAATTGGAGCCAAAATACCTAAATTCAAATTATGGTTCTGCCGCTTAGTAGCTATATGACCTTGAACATTATCTGACCTTTAACATTTCTGAGCTTCTGGTTGTTTTTACTTATTTATTTATTTAGTTTTATTTTTTTCACACAGAATCTCACTTTGTCACCCTTGACTGTCGTGGCATCATAGCTCACAGCAACTTCAAGAATCTCACTTTGTCACCCAGTAGACTGCCGTGGCATCATAGCTCACAGCAACTTCAAACTCTTGGGCTCAAGTGATCCCCTTGCCTCAGCCTCCCAGAGTAGCTGGGACTACAAGCACCTGCCACAACGCCCAGCTATTTTTAGAGATGGGGGTCTCACTCTGGCTCAGTCTTGTCTTGAACTCATGAGGTCAGGAAATCCACCCACGTTGACCTCTCAGAATGCTAGAATTACAGGAGTGAGCCACTGTGCCTGGCCACTTTTTTTTTTTTTTTTAGAGACAGAGTCCCACTTTATTACCCTCGGTAGAGTGCCATGGTGTCACAGCTCACAACAACCTCCAACTCCTGGGCTTAGGCGATTCTCTTGCTCTGCCTCCCAAGTAGCTGGAACTATAGGCACCTGCCACAATGCCCAGCTATTTTTAGAGACAGGGGTCAGGCTAGTCTTGAACTCATGAGGTCAAGCAATCCACCTGCACTGGCCTCTCAGAATGCTAGGATTATAGGAGTGAGCCACTGCGCCTGGCCACTCTGATTTTTTTTTTTTTTAGAGACTGAGTCTCACTTTATTGCCCTTGGTAGAGTACCGTGGTGTCACAGTTCACAACAACCTCCAACTCCTGGACTTAGGCGATTCTCTCGCCTCAGCCTCCCAAGTACCTGGGACTACAGGTGCCCACCACAATGCGTGGCTATTTTTTGTTGCTGTTACAGTTTGGCTGGACCAGGTTCGAACCTACCACCCTCGGTATATGGGGCTAGTGCCCTGCTCACTGAGCCAGAGGTGCTGCCCCGCTCTGATTGTTTTTAAAGAAAAGATGTGCAATCAAAAGCTTATTTGGGGATCATCTGAAACATCAGCATATAACCAAACACTGCCACGTATTTCAAGGCTCATGTCTGCATTTGCCTCTGCTAATGAGTCAAGGGAAGTTCATTGCAGTCACAGTGAATAAAATGTTCTTGATAGTTCAAACAGAGAAAAATGGGAGGAGAATGGAGTCATCCCAGGGCATCCAACAGCACAAGCACGCCAAACTCAAAATAATCTGTAATTTAGGCATCAACACTCTATTCAGTTTCATTTCTTTAAAAATATGAATAATGCATTACGCCAAGGGAAGACTAAATGATGTTGCAGCATGAATTATCATTGTAGATGGACAGTTTTGTCCTTAAATTATGAAAAGAATTCAACATGATTACAATAATAGGGATGGGTCAATTGTCATTTTGACATTAGGACACATCAGACTTTATTACCGACACAGTAAAAATCAAGTACTGTCAATTAGAGGATCCCTGGGTGACAAGGCAATCATAGACATGAGTGTGAGCCTCGTGATCTCACAGACATATTCCATGTGTTCCAGAATACCTAATGTCTGACTTCTTGAATATTTTCAAAATGAAAATGTAAGATTAAAACATTCTTTTTTTTTTTTCTTTAAAACAGAGTCTCACTATGTCACCTTCCGTAGAGTGCCATGGTGTCACTGCTCATAGCAACTAAGATTAAAACATACTGAGGGGAAGAATTAAAATCATTAGATTTTTTTCTTATTGTGACATCAGTATCATCATAATGTCAAATTTATTTTTGTCTTACTCTTATACTTACTTATTTAATCATCTATATGTGGGATGTTTTGTTAAGACATTTATATGTGAATAGATATGACTGGTACAGTTGCCATACAGTTAGGGAGTAGGCTAAATATGTGACCAAGAAAAATAAAATATAAGACATTAGATTGGGCACAGTGGTTTATACTCGTAATCCCAGTACTTTGGGAGGCCAAGGTGGAAGGATCGCTTGTGGCTAGGAGTTTGAGGCTGCAGTGAGCTATAATTGCACTAATGCTCTCTACCCTGGGCAACAGAGTGAGACCATGTCTCTAAAATAAAATAATTACAACTAGATCTCAAATCTTTATGACAGCATCAGGTAAAGGCTAACAATCTGCCTCTTTATGTTGGTAGGATTTATCTGGTTCATTCCTGGCCCTCAAAAGATACATGATCATCATCCTAGAAGGGGGAGCATGTCCCACTCATACTACAGCTTAATGAAAATATGGTTTTATTTATGCAGGCCTTAAACATGTACAGAACTATTCCACTGGTTAGAATATTTTTAGCAGCAAGTAACAGAAAATATTATGCATTTTGGTTTTAATAAAAAGGACTTGTATTTCTCCCTATAATAATATAATGAGAGGTGGGGGAGTTCCGTGGATAAGGTACCCTGGAAATGATACAACTCTTCTTCTCTATAAATCTGGTAGCAAGAAGGCTGCAGTGATTCTAAACGTGGCACTCAGACACAACATTCACGGATAGAAAAAGGATTGCTTCTCCTATTGTCTACTCCTGAAAAGTGGGAAAACCTTTTCCTAGAAAAATCTCAGTAGCATCCAACAAATTTATAGGTCAGAACTATATTACACACTCATCCCTAACTAAATGACTGGCAAGGAAATGGAACCAAGATGAGTAGTTTAAACCAGTCAGGACTTAACCCTGAGTGGGGGATAGGGTTAGCATCCCATCAGTCACTTGGGTAGAGATGGATCACTTTGAGCAAGAAAAAAGGGAAATGGGTAGTAGGTGGGCACAGATAGATAAACCACGTCTTCTATTCCCCAAAATTCCAGAACTAGGCATGGAAAGAATAGCTGGCCAAGTTAAAATCTATGGAGGTCTAACTATTTCATTTTCCATACCTGAGAAGATTGTCTACTTTCTAATAATTAACTAATTGAATATTTTAAAACTTGCACATTTTTCCAACTTTTGGTTGATTAGCTGTATTGGGTTCATGCCACTGGAAACTTAGAAAGTAACCTTAATTGGAGAAAGTGTCTCTGAGGATGTAATTAGTTAACATAAAGTCATATGAATTCAGACAGAACTTAATCCAGTGATCTTGTAAGAAGAGAAAACAGGAGAGGAGGCAGAGCAGGATAGCCAAATAGAAACTTCCAATGATTGTTCCTCCACATGAATGGAAAATTCAGTAACTATCCATGCAAGGAAACACCTTCAGAAGAACCAAAATCCAGGTGAATGATCATAGTACCTGGTCTTAACATTATCTCAGGGAACGAAACACTGAAGAGGGCAGAGAAGGTGGTCTTGCACTGCCCACACCATCCTCCCCAGCCCCTGGGAGCCCCGTACCAGTTCACCAAGTGGAGAGAGAATCTGTGCCCAGAAGAAGGAGATTGAAGTGATTATAACACTTTATATTGGAACTCAGGGCTGTCCTGTCACCGGGGAACACAGCACAGGGCAGAATTCTGCCCATAATGGGTAATGATATAAAAGCAACAAGAAAAATTCTCCCTTCAAAGAAAAATTCAGGCTCCAATGGCTTCATTGCTAAATTCTACAAAATATTCAGAGGAGAACTAATACCAATCCTACTTAAACTATTCCAAATAATTGAGAAGAAATGCTCCAAAAGTCATTCTATGAGGCCTGTATCATTCTAATATCAAAACTAAGTACAGAGGTTGGGCGTGGTGGCTCATCCCTGTAATCCTAGCGCTCTGGGAGGCCAAGGCGGACGAATTGCCTGAGCTCACAGTTTCCAGACCAATATGAGTAAGAACAAGACTCCATCTCTAAAAATAGCTGGACATCATGGCAGGTGCCTATAATCCCAGCTACTTGGGAGGCTGAGGCAAGAGAATTGCTTGAGCCCAAGAGTTTGAGGTTGCTGTGAGCTATGATGCCACAGTGCTCTACCAAGGGCAAGAAAGTGAGACTCTGTCTCAAAAAGAAAACAAAACAAAACAAATCAACAAACAAAAAACTAGATGAAGACACAATGAAAAAAGAAAACTATAGGCCAAGGCCATGGAGGGCATATTACCTGAGCTCAGGAGTTTAAGACCAACCTGAAAAGATGGCGACTCCGACTCCCATCTCTTAAAAAAAAATAGCTGGGTGTTGTAGCAGTTGTCTGGGGTCCCAGCTGCTTGGGAGGCTGAGGCAAGTGAATCACCTGAGCACAGCATTTGAGGTTTCTGTGAGCTATGATGCCACAACACTCTTCTGAGGGCAACAAAGTGAGACTCTGTCTCAAAAAAAAAAAAGAATGAAAGGAAAGAAAACTATAGGCCAATATCTCTGGTGAACATAGATGCAAAAATCCTCAACAAAATACTATTAAACCAAATTCAACTGCACATGGAAAAGATGTTTCATCATGATCAAGTGGGCCTCATCCCAGGATGCAAGGACAGTGCAACATACACAAATCAATTAATGTGACACATCCTATCTACAGAATGAAAAAAATCATATGATCATTGAGATTGATGCTGAAAAGGGATTTGATAAAATCCAAGATCCCTTCAGGATAAAAACTCTCCAAAAACTGGGTAGAGAAGGAATTTACCTTAATATGATAAAAGCAGTATTATGTACCCAAAACTAATATTATACTGAATAGGGAAAAACAGAAAGCCTTTCCTCTAAGACTTGGAGCAAGACGAGGATGCCCACTTTCTCCACTGTTATTCAACTTAGTACAGGAAGTTCTAGGTAGAACAGTCAGATAAGAAAGAAATAAAATGCATCCAAATTGGGAAGGAAGAAGTTAAATTATCCTTGTTGGCAGATGATATGATCTTATATAAAGAGAAACCTAAAGACGCCACAAAAAAGCTGTTGGAACTGATACGCAAACACAGTAAAGTTGCAGGATAGAAAATCAATGTACCAAAATCAGTAGCATTTATATATGCCAACAGTAAATAACATGAAAAAGAAACCAAGAAAATAATCCAACTAACAATAGCTACAAATCAAATAAAATATCTAGGAATAAATTTAACCAAGGAAATGAAAGTTCTCTTTAATGAAAACCATAAAACACCGATGAAAGAAATTGAAGAGGGCACCAGAAAATAGAAAGATATTCTTCCCAAAGCAATCTACAGATTCAATGCAATCCCACCAAAATCCAATGACATTCTTCACAGAAATAGAAAAAATATGAATACGGAACCACAAAATACCTAGACTAGCCAAAGCCATCCTGAGCCAGAACAACAAAACCGTAGGAATCACATTATCTGACTTCAAATTACACCATAGAGTGTAGTAAGCAAAACAGCATGGTAATGGCTTAAAAACAGGCACAGAGACCAATGGAACAGAATAGAGAACCCAGAAATAAGCTCACTATAGATATGTGGATTTCAACAAAATTGTCAAGAACATACAGTGGGGAAAGGACATTCTCATCAATAAATGATGCAGGGAAAACTGGATATCCATATGCAGAAAAATCAAAATCCTTTTCTCTTCCATATAAAAAAAATCCAATTCAAATGATTAAAGACTCAAATCTAAGACCTGAAACTATAAAACTACCAACAGAAAACACGGGCTAAATGTTTCAGGACATTGGTCTGGGAAAGGACTTCTTGAATAATACCCCAAAAGCACAGGAAACCAAAGCCAAATTGGGCAAATCAGATTACATAGAACTGAAAATCTGCACAGCAGTGAAAACAATCAAGCAGGGGAAGGGACAACTCACAGAATGACAAAAAATACTTGCAAACTACCCATCTGGCAGAGCATTAAAACTAGAATACATTTTTGAAAGGAGCTCTAATAACTCAACGGGGAAAAATCAGATAATTTTATTAAAAAATGGGCAAAGAATCTGAATGAACATTTCTCAAAAGAAGACAGACAAATGATAGAACCTTCTCTAAAGAGCACAGACGAATGGCTAGAAAACATATGAAAAAATGTTCATCATCCCTAATCATCAGAAAAATGCAAATCAAAACTACCCTGAGATATCACCTAACCCCAGTGAGAATGGTCCACATCACAGTGTGGTCCACAGCCCCAGTGACAATGGTCCACATCTCAAAGCTGCAGATGCTGGCCTGGATGTGGAGAGAAGGGAACACTTGTACACCGCTGGTGGGACTGCAAACTAATACAGCCTTTTTGGAATGGAGTATGGAGAATTCTCAAAGAACTTAAATTAGACCTCCCATTTGATCCTGCAATCCCATTACTGGGCATCTACCCAGAAAGAAAAAAAAAATCCTTTTTTCATAAGGACATTTGCACTAGACTGTTTATTGCAGCTCAATTTATAATCGCCAAAATGTGGAAACAACCTAAATGCCCTCCAACCCAGGAATGGATTAACAAGCTGTGGTATATGTATATCATGGAATACTCTTCAGCCATTAAAAAATGGAGACTTTACATATTTTGTATTAACCTGGATGGAGGTGGAACACATTCTTCTTAGTAAAGCATCACAGATTCCGAGAAGCCGGAATCCAGTGTACTCAATTCTAATACAAAGGCAATAGATGATCTAATACAAGGTGGGGGGTAAGGGAATGAAGAAACAGGGAAAGGGAAGGAAAAGTGAAAGATATCTATAATGAAAACTATCAGACCTTGATGAAGGAAATGGAAGAGAAGACAAAAAAGTGGAAAGATATTTCCTGTTTTTGGATTGGCAAAATCAATATTGTTAAGATATCCATACTAACCAAAGCCATCTATAGATTCAGTGCAATCCCCACCAAAATACTAATGACATACTTCACAGAAATAGAAAAGATAAACCTAAAAAAAAGACAGACACATGTTCAACATGTTTATAAAAATGTTCAACATCATTAGTTATCAGAGAAATGAAAACCAACAAAAGTATAATGAGATATCATCTCACCCTAGTTAAAATGGCTTTTATCAAAAAGGCTCGCACCAAGGAATGCTGGAGAGGATGTGGAGAAAGGCAACCCTTGTACACTATTGGTGGAGATGCAATTTAGGCAACCACTATGGAAAACGGTATGGAACATCCTCAAAAATCTAAAAACAGAACTACCCTATGATCCAGCAACCCCATTGTTGGTTATATCCAGAAGAAGGGAATTCAGTACATCAAAAAGATCTCTGTACTCCCTGTTTATTGCAGCACTGTTCACAAAAGCCAACATTTGGAACCAACCTAAGTGTCCTTCAAGAGATGAATGGATAAAGACATTGGGGTACCTATATACAGTGGAATATTATATGGCCACAAAAAGAATGAAATCTTGCCATTGCAACAACATGGATAGAACCGGAGAACATTATCTTATGTGAAATAAGCCAAGCACAGAGAGGCAAATTTTGCACACAGGCAGTCCCCAGGTTATGAATGAGATAGGTTCTGTGGGCTTGTTCTTAAGGTGAATTTGTAAGTAAGTTGGAATGGGTACATCTACCTATTACCTGTGATAGCCTCTGTATGTAAGGGTGAGATGTACATAAGTCACATGTTTGTAACTCAGGGACTGCCTGTATTTTCACTCATATGTGGGAGCTAAATATTAAAAACAATTGATCCCATGGGGACAGAGAGGAGAATGATGGTTACCAGAAACTGGTAAGGGTAAAGGGGAAGAATGCCACATGTACCCTACAAATATATACAACTATTATGTACTCAGAATAATTAAAAATAAAAAAGGGGGGAAATAGACACACAGGAGAATGCCATGTCATGGAGGCAGAAACTGGAGTGATACATGTATAGACCAAGGAATGTCAAAGGAACACCAAGGACTGTGGACAACCATCGGGAACTGGAAAGAGGCAAGGGAAGAAGGATGATTCCCTAGAGCCTTTGGTCACCTGGGTCCTCCCAGCACCCTGATCTCAGGCTTTTAACCTTCAGAATTGTGAAAGAATAAATTTCTGTTGTTTTAAGCACCCCCCCCCACCTTTGTTGTAGTTTGTAATGGCAGCCCTGGGAAACTGTTATGCTGTACCTCTGGGTCTTATTTTTAGGGGATTGCTTTAGAGTTTATATAATATTTTTTTGACTTATCACAGTTTATTTTCAAAATATTATATACTTTCAAGTATAATTTGGGAAACATACAACAGTATACTTAAAAATTTCCCCTCCTATCCTTTATGCTATTCTTTATTTTTTTTGCAGTTTTTGGCTGGGGCTGAGTTTGAACCTGCCACCTTCGGCATATGGGGCTGACACCCTACCCTTTCGAGCCACAGGTGCTGCCCCCCCCTTTATGCTATTCTTATATTTTATTTCTATTTATTTTATAAACTGCAGAATACATTGTGTTTTTTCATGTTTTTGCTTTGAGCAGTTATATATACAGAGATTTTTTAATGAGGTATATTTCCACAGACTTACCATTTCTTGATCTTTGAATTCCTTTCTGTTTATATGGCTTTCCATCTGGTACTATTTTTCTTCAGTCTGAAGAACTTTCTTTAGCTTTTCTTTTAATGCAGGTCTCCTGATGACAAATTTTTTGAGCTCTGCTTATCTAAAAATGTCCTTCTTTTGCCTTTTTTTTTTGAAGAATATTTTTGCCAGATATAGAATTCTGAGTAGGTATTTTTTTCTTCCAGCACTTTTAAAAATTATTTTATTTTCTTTTATTTCAAAATGTTAAGGGAGTACAAATGTTTTTGTTACATGGATACCTCATTTGAGGCTTGGCTCAGGGCTTTTAATGGGCCCATCACAAGGATAATGTTCATTGTACCTAATAGAAAAGTTTTAAGTCCGGCCTTCCTCCTGCCCTCCCAGCCTTCTTGTTTTCCAGTGTCCTGTGCATCTCTTTGAACCAGTGTGTGCCCATTGTTTAGCTCCCAGTTATTAGAGAGGACAGGTGGTGTTTGTTTTTCCATTCATGAGATACTTCACTTAGATAACTGTCTCAAATTCTAAGTTACTGCAAAAGACGTTATTTCATTTCTATTTAGGGCCGAGTAGTACTCCATGGTGTGTGTGTGTGTGTGTGTGTGTGTCTATCTGAAGTGGGGTATTCAGACCAATTGTGTTTAGCGTTAGTACTGACGTGTGGGATGCTGTTCTGTTCATCATGCTGGCCTATAACTTACTGTTTCATTTTACCTCTTGTGCTATATCTGTATTAGAGCTGTGAGCTTTAAATTTCATGTGTTTTTACAGTACTGATTATCTATTTTGCTTCTCTACATATAATGCAGTTTTGAGTACTTTCTGTAGGGTAGGTCTGGTAGTTATAAATTCCCTTAGTTTTTGCTTGTCTTTTTTTGGTTGCAGCCATCATTGTTGTTTGGCGGGCCCGGGCTGGGGATTCGAACACGCCACCTTAGGTGTACGTGGCTGGTGCCTTAGCCGATTGAGCCACAGGCGCCAAGCCAGTATTTGCTTGTCTGGAAAAGTCTTTCTTTCTCCATCAGTTATGAAACTTAGCTTTGAAAGATGCAAAACTCTTGGCTGGCAGTTGTTCTATTTAAGAAGACTGAAAGGGAGACCCCAGTCCCTTCTGACTGAAAAGTCTGTGGATTTTCCTTTGTCGGTTAGTTGTTGCTTTTATCTTGCAGTATGTATAGTAGAAATTTCTCCTTCATTTTGACTTTGGCCAGGTTGATGACTGTATCTTGGAGATGTCCTATTTGCAATGAGTCTTCCCTGTGTTCAATAACCATCTTGTATCCTAGTATGTGGATTTCTGGTGTACTAGGAAAGTTTTCCTCAATAATTTTCTTGAATAGCTTTCCATGGTTTTTCTTCTGTCTCAGAAATACCTACAATTCTTATATTGGCCTGTTTTTCATGGCCCCGTAATTCTGAGTGATTGTTCATTCTGTATGCTTTTTTATGCATCTTTGACTGGCTGGGTTATTTTAAAAGCCTGTCTTCAGGCTCTGAAATGCTTTCTTCTGCTTAATCGAGCTCGTTTTGAGATTTTCTACAGTATTGTGAAATTCCCTGAATGAGACTTTTTTCATTTCATTAAATTCTGTTGTATCTTTTCTTCTGTTGTCTATCTCTCTAGCAAGGTTTTCATTTTTTACTTTCAAGTCCTAAAACACTTTTTTGCTTTCTTTATTGGTTTTCAACTTTCTCTTTGATCCCATTCATCGTATTTTCCATCCATATCCTGAATTCCATCTCTAACATTTTGGCAATCTCCTGTAATTTGGGGTCCATTCCAGAAGACCTACTGTGATCCTTTGGGTATGTCAAAACAGCTTGATTTTTCATGGTGCCACAGTTCTTTTTCTGGTTCTTTCTCATCTGAAATCTCTTCTCTCAGCTCAAGACAGATAAGTTCGTGGTGCACTAGTTGGTGCGAAAAAGGAGAGGGCCCTGAATAGCACACCAGTGTCCTACTCTGGAAGGCTGACCCAGCTCCAGATAGGTGGAGGTGCTGACACTGCTGCTCTCTTGTATCTCCTGTCCACCATTCCCCTGTGGCTGTCACTGCATTGCAGAGTGAGTGAATGCCTTACCTAGGTCTGTGAGCAGCAGCAATTGTCATTTCAAGCCAGCTATGAGCTGCTCCATTCAGATCTGCAGACAGCAGCGTTTGTCAGCCTGCCCCAGCCTGAGGACAGCCCTGCCCACACTCCTAAGTGGTGGTGATTGCCTGCCTGTGCTGGCTTGGGAGCTTCACCACTCAGATCCATGGTGGTGATGTGTGTTGCCCTGTGTAGTTGGAGTATAGTCCTCCATGCACTCTGCAGTGGAATTGACAGCCTGCTGTGGCTTCAGAGCTGCCTGGCTTAGATCCCTGGGCAGCTGCTTCTGTGCGGGCTGGATGCTGGCTTCAGTGCAACTCCACCTACCCCCTCGGGTGGGGGTATTAGTTGGTCATTCCAGCTCCATGACAGCCACCCTCATCTGGATCTTCTGGCTGTAGCATTTGTCAGCTAGGTGCCAGCTTGAGCCCACTCCTGCTGTTGACAGGATCTGGCAATTGTCCCCTAGCTGCAGTGGGGGTGTCTGGCACCTGCCCACAGGACTCACGAAAGAACCTGGCCTCCTTGCTCCAACCACCTACACCAGACTGGCAGGGGGATGGTGAGGCAGTGGCAATGGATCGGACCTCAGTGTAGAGGCAGCGCGTTGGGTCTAGCATTTTATTTTATCATTTTTGAGGCAGAGTCTCAGTTTGTTGCCCTGGGTAGAGTACCATGGCGTCACAGCTCACAGCAACTTTAAACTCTAAGGCTCAAGCGATTCTCTTGCCTCAGCCTCCCAAGTAGCTGGGACTACAGGTGCCCACCATAACACCAGGCTATATATGTATGTATATATATATATATTTTAAACGCCTGGCTATATTTTTAAAGACAAGGTCTCACCCTGGCTCAGACTGGTCTGGAACCCATGAGCTCAGGCAATCCACCTGCCTCAGCCTCCCAGAGTGTTAGGATTACAGACGTAAAGCCATGGCACCCAGCCTTCTAGGTCTAGCATTTTATTTTATTTTTTAATTTTTTCTTATTAAATCACAGCTGTGTACATGAATGCAGTCATGGGGTACAGTGTGCTGGCTTTACATACAATCTGAAATACTTTTATCAAACTGGTTAACATTTTAAAATGCACCAGCTGCACTGCCCAGAGTTTGTGAACTGGTGGGTGACCACCATGCCCTCTTTCCAGAGCAATGCCTCTGCACAGTCTCTAGAGAGCTCCCCATGTCAGTCCTGTACCCTTTTGCAGTGGAGGGTTCCTTCTGCAGGGCAGATGATCTGCCATCTTGGCTGAGGTCTCTCTCAGCCCTTTAAATGAGCCATTGCATTGTCTTGTGGCTTGCTTTGTTTCTGATAAAAAGTTAGGGAATTCCTATTTTTGCATCACTGTATATAATATGTCTTTTTTTTTCCTGGTTACTTTTATGATTTTTCTCTTTACTGCTGCTTTCCAGTTTTCATTATTATTATTTACTTTTAAATAAATAAAACTTCATTTTTTTGTTTTTATTTTTATTTATTTATTTTTATTGTTGGGGATTCATTGAGGGTACAAATAACCAGGTCACACTGATTGCATTTGTTAGGTAAATTCCCTCTTATAATTGTGTCCCCAGTAATTATTATGTTCTTGTGTGGGTTTTTCCTGTGTGTACATGTACATGCTTTTATACTATTTACGGTTCATTTAGCTCCTTAGACCATTGGGTTTGTAATTTTCATCAAAATGGAAATTGTTCAGGCATTATAATTGGAAATATTTTTCTTCTTCCACCCATGACTCCAATTACACATATGTTAGGCCCCACTGATATTCTTTTACAGATCACTATGGCACAGGTGGTGGCTGTTGTTTTCAGCTTTTTTTAAGCTTTGTTCTTCACTTTATTTATTTTATTTATATATATTTATATATATTTTTTGAGACAGAGTCTCACTTTGTTGACCTCAGTAGAGTACTGTGGCATCATAGCTCACAGCAACTGCAAACTCTTGGGCTCAAGTGATTCTCTTGCTTCAGCCTCTCAAGTAGCTGGGACTTCAGGCACCTGCCACAACGCCCAGCTATTTTTAGAGACGGGGTCTCACTCTTCTCAGGCTGTTATCAAACTCCTGGGCTCAGGCCATACACCCTCCTTGGCCTCCCAGAGTCCTAGGATTACGGGTGTAAGCCACCATGTCTGGCCTTATTGTTCACTTTAGATAGTTTCTATTGCTGTGTCTTCAAACTTACTGGGTTTTTTTTTCTATAATTTCTAATATGCTGTTAAGTCCATCCAGTGATTTTTTTTTCACTTTAGATACTGTATTTTTCAGCTTTAGAGATTCCATTTGATTCTTTTTAAAAATCCTTTCATATTCATATTTTTTATTAAATCTTCTGTATTTGTTTATTGAATAGGGAAATATATTTTTTCCATTAAATCTTGAGCACATATCTGTTTTAAAATTTCATCTACTAATTCCATCATGTTCTGTCTCTATTGACTGATTTTTCTGTTGGTGATGAACCATATTTTCCATTTTTTGTGTATGGTTTAAAACTTCTTACTAGCTACTGGAAAATTTGAATATCACATTATTGATATTTTAGAGTCCTCATTTCAAGAAAGTTTAATTTTATCTTGAGACTCAGTTAAATTACTTACAGATCAGCTTGATCATTTTGATACTTGTTTTTAAGCATTTTTAGTGTGAAGCTTGAGCAGAATTTAATCAGAGGTATTGACAGATATTTTTTTTCCTCCCGATACCCACTAATTGTGATGCCAACACAGTGCCCTACAGTTCAGTTCAACTCTGACACTAACTATCTGGACTAGGCATCAGGTTCAGTAGGTTTAAGGTCTCAGTCCCATAAAATTGCTCTCACTTCAGACACCAGCCTCCTTTCAGACACCAGTCTCAATTATTGGATCCCTAGATTACTCACACTTCTATCCAACTTGAATGGAAAGTTGGGGACTCCCACAATCCCCTTCCTTCATGTTCAATAATTTGCTAGAATGACTCATAGAACTCAGGAAAATGATTTACTTTATTACCAATTTATGATCAAGGGCACAACTCAGGAACATCCCTAAGGAAGAGCTGCATAGGGCAAGGTATGGAGAGAAGGGGGCTTGGAGTCTCCACTCCCTCCCAGCATGTCTATGTGTTGAACAATCCAGAAGCTCTCTAAACCCTATCATGTAGGGGGTTTAATGGAGGTTTTATTACTGAGACATGATTGATTAGCTTTCTGGCGATTGCTGATTGACTCAATACCTGGGCTAGCCCTTCTTCCCCTGCCCTCCAGGTTTGGGGGTGGGACTAAAAGTTCCAAGCTTCTAATCAAGCCTTCATCTTTCTGGTGACCAGTCACCACCCAGAAGCTATCTAATGACCTGCCAAGGTTAGAACAAAAGTCACTCCTATCACTCTAATTATTCAGGAATAATAACCAAGGTTTTTAAGAGCTCTGTGTCAGTAGCCGTGGACACACAGACAAAATGTCTTGCTATGATGCTTGTGGCAAAAAGCAAAACAAAATAAGAAAACTCAAACTAATTGTGATTTGTATTATTTGCTGATTTCCTTGGTGTAAATCTTCCATATCCGATTTCCAGCTACCAATGTATGTCACTGAAGTTGAGAAGAGATATGTACAGTTGGCTCTCACAAACCAGTGGGAGCTGATTCCAACACACCACTGCCTTTACTCTGGTCTAGTTTAGCCCTAAGACTAAAGCGTAACCATTTTGAGGTCTTTATTGAATGCACGGCTATTGAAAAAGGTCTTTCCATTCTGAATGGTCAGAACTTGAACTTCCATCCATCCTGTGTAAGCTCTGGGAATTATACATCTTATATTGCCCTGGTCACTGTTCCTTCTCTCAATTTTGTCTGCATAGCCTTCATGGAGTTTTATTCTACTTGTATACAGCTTAGTGGTCAGTCAAGGGTTCAAGAGAAAACCTTGTCCGGATTTCTGAATCTCTATCTTTATATATCTCTCTTCTTTCTGACATTCTACCTTGAACATTCAAGCTGTTTTGGCCTCTCCAAACTTTAATCTGTCTCCTCCACTCAGTGAGACTACTATGATTTTCTTGGGTTTCCCACCCTCGGATCACATTCCAAAAAGTGCCTCCAGGCAGAAAACTGTACTAATCTTTGTTCTTAACCTTATCTATTTCCTTTCTGTGCTGCCTATTGTGCAGGGTCTGGAACTGCTGTTTCATCTGTTTGTCTAGTCTCCTGGGTGTTTATAGTGGGAGTGCAAGTCTGTTAGCAGTAACTCCATTGCAGCCAGAAGAGGGAGCATCTTCAGATTTCATTTACATAAAGCTAATTATTTTCTTATAGGGAGATATCCTGTTTTGTTGAGATGGAG
>CAUYQV010016171.1:0-24483 GCA_963574575.1 Galagoides demidoff | reverse complement strand
TCTCCTGCCTCCGCCTCCCAAGTAGCTGGGACCACAGGCGCCCGCCACAACGCCCGGCCATTTTTTGGTTGCAGCCATCATTGTTGTTTGGCGGGCCCGGGCTGGGGATTCGAACCCACCACCTTAGATGTACGTGGCTGGTGCCTTAGCTGATTGAGCCACAGGCGCCGAGCCTAGTCCTAATTCTTAAGCCTTCAATGGATTTCCAGGGACTTACCAACTAATATTTACTGTGGACTGGCTTAAACTCCCAAGAAGTGTCCTTGAGAAAAACATTTATCTCACAAAACTTCCCTTGAAAAGACACTGCTTTCTGGTTTTGTGCCCAGTTACTGATCTTATATCATCAATAGTGGGGTCATTCACATATGTGGTAGCTCCAGATATTAACAACAATATTTAAGATTTTGGAAAAGAATTTGTAAACTCCACGATGGGAGATAATTATTAAAATACACATTTCTTTTGGGAGTATGAGTATTTATAAATGCACACTTCTATATAAAACAAGACAAAATTACTCAGGAATGTGTATAATAATTAAATATTCAACACACATAAGGCCACCCAGAAATATGATTTTGGAAAAAAGAGACTCACGATTCCCAGTGACCTTGACTCCTTTCATGAGGGTCTTGGGCATCGCATGGGTGAAAATGAAATAACAGAAATTATTTGATCGTTCTAGGAATTTAAGATTCAGATGGCTTTCCAACACATCTTCAATATTAGCTAGGAGCTCCTTTTCATATGTTGACCAGTTGAAGACAAAACACTTCTGCAGTAGAAAGAAATGCCTGATACCTGCCCTGGTTGCATTGGAAATTTTAGCTTTGGGATTGTTACCTGTGGAAGAGGTTAAACAGAGTTACAGTAAGTACAGTCTTAGGAAAAGACAGCTAAAGATTTATTATGTCCAAGGATTTTTTTTTACCTCCAGCTTCTTACATGCTCATTAATGTATTCATTTAATACTGATTGTAAATCAAGCTTAAACCAATGACAGACATGTCTCTAGAAATTTGGAAAAACTTCCCCAAGTAAAGAAATTTGTGACAGATGTCCATAGAAACAAACATGGTGCCTGGTGAGATGTTGATCAAATGAATGATTTAATGAATGAGTAGTCAAATATTAATTTCTGGTGTACTCCCATCCATGTTGAAAGTCAACTATAGGAACAAAACAAAGAAGAGGTACAAACAAGAAAAACAGAACAACAATTAATAAAGGTCAGTTCAGTTAAGGAAAATGTTTTAGATTGATGCTAATAAGAATTTACATACATAATTAGATTAGCTATTATTATGGGAAAAACTGTGAGATTAAATGCTACCTAAATGTAATTTGAAGACTCACTACTACTAATAAACTGCTTGGTTTTATCACATATCTTGCTGTCCTAAATGCAATTCATTAAATGATATATTTACTTAAGATAGTGACATAATAAATAAATAAGTTAGAATAAGAAAGATGACAGGAGGAGGAGAGGAAAATAATGGATCTGGCAGTTACAAACAGTTACACATATATTTATGTGAGATAAATATAGACTGAATCCTCAGGTCTATGTAGGTTATTAAATCACTTTCTGTAGAAGATGTATCTAACCAAGCACTAGAGAGTTATACCCCTCCTTCAAAACAATAAGATATAACTGAAATGAAATATGTTTTTCATAGTGATTTGTCAATGATTATTATCTAGTTCATTGTATTCCTCAACACACACAAAAAGGAGAATCATAATAGGAAACATGAGTGTCTAGTCTTTGGAAATTTTTAGCACCCATTGTAATCTCCATGCTAAGGTACAAATTATCTGAAGTGCAAATGGGTTTTGAATAATTTCACTCCATATTAGGCCCTACTCTTCCTGAATGAGCTTAAACTCCAGTCACTAGCACTTACCAAGGAATGATAACCTAGACCTCAGTCACCATTCCTACAGAACCCATCCACTTCAAAAGCAAGTGCAACCCCGGAGATTAATGGACAATGTTTATCAGATGCCACTCTCAACTGCACCATTCCCCGCCCAGGCTGTGCTGTGATACCTGGAATCGGCTTCAAGGCATTCTCCAGGTACTCATCTTCTGTGATTGCACGTCCATCTAATTCCAAAGTCAGGGTGAAATCCCACACAGTTTCTTTGGAAAGAAACTTACAAACTCAGTGGCATGTTTGGCTTCATCAGGTCTTGGGGAGGACTTTACCCTAATTAGCTCTGTCACATAACTAGAAGTTGGCTAAGAAAAAGGAAATTCCTATTCACAATTGCCAAATTTTTCTTATTAAAAATATCATAAACACTCTTTTGTCCTAGGTTTCTCTACAACAAAGGCTACTCATCCACAGGGAATTCAGTCTTCATTCCCACCGATTTCTCAATAAAACTGGAAGGATACTGCAGCTTCTCCAAGGTGTCATTGTTGATGGAGCTCATACTGTTGTAGACTAATGTGCTGCTCAGAAGCACAGCCAGGGCAAAGATCCACAAGTCCTTCTTAGGGTCACACTAGAAAACACATTAGAGCAAGGTCTTAGCAGTCTTCAGGAGTCATTGAGTTGTTTGTTCAATCACTTCCCATTTGTTACTTCAGGTGGCAGTGTCAGTACAAAGAATAACTGAAAACAGAATTAAAGGTAAATATCAGCTTGAGGAATTACATTGGCATTTCTTTTTTTGTTTTGTTTTTGAGAAAGTCTCACTTTGTCTCCTCCCCAACCCCGTAGAGTGCTGTGGCATCACAATTCACAGCAACCTCAAACTCTTGGGCTCAAGTGATCCTCTTGCCTCAACCTCCCAAGTAGCTGAGACTACAGGGGACTGCCACAACACATGGCTATTTTTAGAGGTGTGGGCTCATTCTTGCTCAGGCTTGTCTTGAACTCCTAAGCTCAGGCAATCCGCCTGCCTCAGCCTTCCAGAGTGCTAGGATTACAGGTGTGAGCCACCATGCCCAGCCATTGACATTTCTTGTGACCTCAGTTCTTTCATCGACAAAAGGATTCTAAGAATCCTTCTCAAAGGATCCTTTTCTCAAAGGTCCTTTATTTCTGAAAGGTATGAAGTGAGACATCAAAAAAATAAATAAATATTATGCTCAATGATTAATTAGTTGTTCAATAATAACCAACACCAGATGTTCATTTAACACACAGGCTATATAATATACACCATGGTAGTCTCAACGGAGCAGTAAAATTAAATACATATAATTTAATTAAATGTCTGCAGGCTACTGAAAAAATGATTCACGCCTTGCTTAGTTATAAGGAAACAAAGATAAGTTGATCACTGTTAAACTCAAGATGTCTATCTTCTGGTATTTACAAAGCATTTTAAAAACAAATATAACACAGATGATAAAATACACATAGAGTTTACATATTAGTAATGGATTAAGAATTAAAACCAATCACCATTATATTGAATAAAAAGAATGAGTGCCAGGGCCAGGTGTCCTGGATTGCCTGAGCTCTGAGTTCAAGACCAGCCTGAGCCAGAGCGAGACCTCATCTCTAAAAATAGCCAGGCATTGTAGAGGGTGCCTGTAGTCCCAACTACTTAGGAGGCTGAGGCAAGAGAATCATTTGAGCCCAAGAGTTTGAGGTTGCTGTGAACTGTGTGACACCATGGCACTCTACCAAGGGCGACAAAGTGAGACTCTGTCTCAGGGAAAAAAAAAAAAAATTAGTGTCAAGAGGGAACAGGAGTTATCAGAGTTAGAGACAGTGTGTGTGCAGCACAGAACCATCCTGGGAATTTTCTGCAGGGCATTAAAAGTTTGTATCCTAGCAAATAGAATACAGCAACACACTAAAAACATTATACATCCTGATCAAGTGGGTTTTATCCCAGGGATGCAAGATTGGTTCAACATACATAAATTCATAAATGTAGGGCAGTGCCTGTGGCTCAAAGGAGTAGGGCACCAACTCTATATGCCAGAGGTAGCAGGTTCAAACCCAGCCCCAGCCAAAAACAGAAAAAAAAATTCATAAATGTAAATCAAAAACATAGACCACACGATTCTCTCAACTGATAACAGAAAAGGCTTTTGACAAAATGCAGCATCTTTTTCTGACAAGAACATTTAAGAAAACACTTCTTAAACTGATAAAGGCCATCTACAACAAACCCACAGCCAATATCATACTGAATGGTGTAAAGCTGAAAGCATTTACACTTAGAACTGGAACTAGACAGGGACGCCCACTATCGTCACTGCTATTGAACAGAGTGCTGGAAGTCCTAGCCATTTCAATCAGGCAAGAGAAGGAGACCAAGAGTATTCAAAAAGGGACAGAGGAGGTCAAACTCTCACTCTTTGCAGACGACATGATTTTATACTCGGAAAACCTCAGGGACTCAACTACAAAGCTCTTAGACGTGATCAAGGAACATAGTAGCATCTCAGGCCAAAATCAATGTCCACAAATCCCTAGCCTTCATAGATGTCAGTAACAGTCAACAATAAAATCAAAGACAAAATACCTTTTACAATAGCTCCAAAATAAATTAAATACCTGGGAACATATCTAACAAGGGATGTAAAGGATCTCTATAAATAAAAATATGAAACCCTGAGAAAAGAAATAGCAAAAGATGTTAACAAATGAAAGAACATACCATGCTTGTGGCTGGGAAGAATCCACATTGTTAAATTGTCGATACTATCCAGAGCAATAGACACACTGAATGCAATCTCCATCAAAGCACCAATGTCATACTTTGAAGAACATGCAAGTTTCATATGGAACCAGAAAAAAAACCAAATAGCCAATAAAATTGTAAGAAGTAAAAACCAATCTGGAGGCATCACTTTACCAGACTTCAGTTTATACTACAGTTCTATAGTGAGCAAAACAGCATGGTATTGGCACAGAAATAGAGACATAGATGTATGGAATAAAATAGAGAACCTAGAGATGAACCCAGTCACATATTGCCATCTGATCTTTGATAAACAAAAGCATGCACTGGGGAAAAGAATCCCTATTTAATAAATGGTGCTGGGGGGCACTGGTTAGCCACATGCAGAAGACTAAAACTGGGCCCACACTTCTGAACATTGACAGAAATTTACTCTCGCTGGATAAAAGATTTGAATTTAACACAAAACAATAAAAATTATAGAAGAAAGTGTAGAGAAAATGCTTGACACAATTGGCCTGGGAAAAGATTTTTATGAAGACCCCCTTGGCAATTTCAGCAACAGCAAAAATAAATAAATGAGACTGATCAAGCTAAAAAGCTCCTGCACAGCTTAGAGTATCACAACTAGAGCAAACAGGTAGTCTTTGGGATGGGAGATATTTTCATGCTATGAATTTGACAAAGGACTGACAACTAGAATCTACAGAGAACTCAAATAAATCACCAAGAAAAGAGTGGTGCAAGAGACTTGAACAGAAACTTCTCTGAAGATGCAGACAAATGGCCAACAAACACATGAGTGGGCAAGAGACTTGAACAGAAACTTCTCTGAAGATGACAGACAAATGGCCAACAAACACATGAAAAAATGTTCATCGTCCTTAATCATCAGAAAAATGCAAATCGAAACCACCCTGATATATCACCCAACTCTAGTGAGATTAGCCCGTATCTCAACATCCTGAATCTGCAGATGCTGGTGTAATATGGAGTGAAGGGAACACTTTTGGACTGCTGGTGAGACTGCAAACTAATACAACCTTTTTGAAAAGAAGTATGGTGAATTCTGAAAGAACTAAAAATCAACCTTCCATTTGATTGCACAATCCCATTACTAGGATCTACCCAGAAGAACAAAAAGTATTTTACCACAAGGACATTTGCACCAGAATGCTTATTGCAGCTCAGTTCACACTTGCCAAAACATGGAAGCAACCCAAACGTCCATCAACCCATGAATGGATTAACAAACTGTGGTATATGGATACTATGGAGTACTACTCAGCCATAAGGAAAGATGGAGAATTTACACATTTTGCATCTACCTCGATGAAGTTGAAACACATTCTTCTCCGTAAAGTATCTCAAGAATGGAGGAACAAGAATCCAATGTACTCAATACCAGTATGAAAGAAAGATATAAACAACTACACATCCACATTAAAGGAAAATCACAAGTATAGTTTAGCAAAGGGAAGAGGAAAGGAGAGGAGGAGGGAAGGCAACTGGTGGGATCTCACCACAGTGAGGGTGGCGAGAACTGAAGTGCACAATGTGAGGGTGTTCACCACACCCCTGGGGGGCTCAACTACAACTTAAACTTTAACTTAGAACTGAAAACAGAGCAACCAAAACATTTGTACCCTCATATCAATCAGAAATTTAAAAAAAGAAAGGCCATGTCCAGGTCTGGAGCCAGGATCACAGCTGGTAACCCTGTGACCAAAGCATGAGCTTGCCTTCTCAAAACGACCCTTTTCTTTTTTGAGTAACTTTTTTTTTCAAATTAATATGACGGTACCGTTTTTTAGGTTACATTGTTCTCACTTCCAGGGTAAAGTTCCATTTGTAGAAGAGCCCCTCACCCGAGGGCGTGTTATACAGTCTCACAATGTGCACATTAGGTGAGATCCCCCTCGTGCCCTCCCTCCTTCTGTCAAATGTCCTCCCCCTTCCCTCTATTCCTAAGTTGGGCTATACTAGTGTTTTGTTATTCTTATGTGCATGTAATTGTTTATATATTGATTTCATATTAGTATGGAGTACATTCAATATTTATTTTTCCACTCTTGGGAGACTTTACTAAGAATGCAAAACAATCCTTTTCTACCTTGAGCAACAACAAGGTTTTGCAACCCACCGTACTACTTGGGCGCTAAAGCTCCACAAATGATATTTCGACCTGATATTTATGACATTAGTTAAAAACATGTGCAACAATTTCAGAGATATCTTTTTTTATCCTGAAATTAAATGTGGCCATTTCTAAAGCCGAACCCAAGCTCAACTAAGTATAGTAGTCCTGGACTTACTGAGGACAGCGATGAATGTAGGGAGAGAGTGGGCACCGAACCCAGGCCAAATGGGTCAAAGAAGCCTCTCTCTTCCCCCCTCTTTCTCTCTTAATTGTGTTTTTATCTTATTTCTGAGGCTATAAAGATATGACTCCAAAAATGAAGACTCTGAAGCTTGATGTTAGGGGTCTTTTTGCCTTTAAATCAAGATTTTATTAATTTTATTATTATTTATTATATTTTAATATTAACTTATTTATTTTTATTATTGTTGCTTTTATTCAAAATATACTTGGCATCTTTCTTCCAGCTTCCATAGTGGATAATTGTTACAAGAAAAAATATCTTTAATGTTATGTTTAATATTATGTTCTGTAAGTATAAGTCACATGACCATAATATTAATAAGGGAAGAATTATTACATTATTTTCTAAACTAAGGGAAGTTAATGTGACTTGATTTCACTGGACTTAGTTTTTTCATGTTCTATTAATTTAACTCTAGAAAAGATTATCAAGCTTTTTTTTTATAAATTGTGTTTTTGGACACATATCTTGGGCCAATAATCACAAAGCACAGAAAGAGGTCCCCATACTCGTCATTGACCATATTGAAGTAAGGACTGCTGCTATGCCGTGGATGCAGAAAGATATATGTTGCCTGCAATGCTAACACAGAAGTCCTGGGGGCAAACAGGGTTTTTTGCAGACCTTATTTCAGAAAGATAAAGTATCGATTTACTATTAACTCATGATATATTAGGAGTGCACATTTTACTTTCTGAGGAAACATCAAAATGACTAATTTTAAATTTGCTCTTTCTAGACAAATGAGAAAGGAGATGGAGAAATAAATTAATCTATTAAAAGGGAAAAGAGACAAAAAAAAAATAATGCAGACAATAAAGCAAGTATGCCATTCTCCCCTTGATCCTGAGCAATGCGTTGACACATTTACAAAACTAATTGTCTAACTCCCCCAAACAAGCACTGCCCTGTAAGTCCTACAGAAGCCAAAAGAAACAAGTAGCAAAGGAGCATAATCAGTGCTTGTAAGGAAAAGACCCCTGCAAGTGAGTCATGGATACAGTTCATGACTCCAAATAGCCTGAGTAGGGCAAAGGTTATAAATGCATACTTTACAGGGGTATTTCTGCCTGCATTTGCTAGACAGTCTGTCCACTCCAAGTACAGATTAAGAACAACACAGTTCCCCTGGGTGCAGCACAAGGCTTCACCTAAGAGATAAAAGTTGGCAGGCACTGCCATCATGTGGTAACTCAAAATCAGAATTGATTCACTAATATGTGAACAATTGTATCTCCTTGTAAAAGGTGATTTATTGATATCAATACAGAATTTATAGAAAATTATTAATGGTTACAAAGAACTTATATAAATACATAATAAATTATGAATTATAATAAAATATAAATTATATCTAAATAAAATTATTTGTTACATTTGAATTATAGTATTTAACATATATTAACATATTCATTATAATACAAATATTTAGGCACAAATATTGTTTTGTATTTATTTTTAACTATTTGTTAGTTCTGTATTATTATAAATGATATCCAGATATTATTTGTACATATTACTGTTTAAATATAAATTATCATAAAATGAGTACTTATTAACATATTAATAATATTGTATGCTATTTACATTTAAATTATAATAAAACAAATTACTTTATAAAAATTAAAATATAATTAAGTAGAAGTCCATATACACAAGTAAATCAAAGGACGTACAATGATAACTTTGCCTCCATATGTAGCCTAATGTTAATGTCTATTATAATGTAGGATAACTGAACTAATGAGAGAGATAATAAGGTTTTAAGTTTCTATGGGGATATTGTATTTTTATTTGTATTCTCTCTCCTACAGAGACTTGGATTTAAGTTTATTTGGGAAATAATGACAGGAAGCCAGAGAAAGGAAGCATAAGATAGGGAAAAATGAAAACACCAAAAGGGTGAATTATTGAGTTGGTTGCCATTACTGGCAACTTGGAGATCAATCCCAATATGGATATTCTAAAGGATGATGTAGAATGCATTTAAAATCATCTCTTTGAGGAAAAATGAGGAATATTTGTCCAACAGTCTATAGTCCCTATTGGCAGAGAGTTGCTCCAGGGGTCTTCACCACTCCTAAACATATAGGCTGTGCTAATTCAAGAAGTTAGAGAAGGGCGGCACCTGTGGCTCAAAGGAGTAGGGCACCAGCTCCATGTGCCGGAGGTGGTGGGTTCAAACCCGACCCCAGCCAAAAACTGCAAAAAGTTAGAGAAAACTGAATGAGCGAAGGGGAAAGACCCTTAGCACAGGGCATGGCCGGCTGCTGGCCCTGCCCCCCATGACCGCACTGCTAACTGAGTTTGAGAATGAGGCAAAGGGCGGAATACGTCTATACAAGTGTCAGAAAAAAAGCTGAGGTTTTGGAGAATGTGGTGGGCTAATCTAGATAATCTATTCAGATCAAGAGACAAAGACTTGTGCCGAAAACAATTTAAACTTTTGGATTAAAAAAATGTTTAATCTTTTAAAAAGCAATATGAAAAACTGGGTTAATAGTAATGACATTACAGGCCAAATTCCAAGGGCAAGTGGAAGCCCAAAGAATTAAGAAGCCCTGATCCTGCTTTTCCGTGATAGCGTTTTCCAATGAAGGGGATGCAATCTCGAGTTTTGAAAGCCTTTATGAAGTGAGAGGCCAGAGGTCAAAGGCCACAGGTTGCCCTAAGTAAGAAGTCTAGTAGGAGACCTAAATGTTAAAAAATTAAATCAGTAATTCTTAGCATTTTCTACACATAAATATCAATTGGGGTGCTCTTTAAAAATCCTCATTCATATTTGACTTCTGGCTCTATCACCAGAGATGTAATTTATCATAATATAGTATAATAAATTACCATTAAGCCTGGCTATTTTTTTGTTTAGTTGTCATTATTGTTTGGCAGGCCCCGGCCGGGTTCGAACCCACCAACCCCGCTGTATGTGGCCAGTGCCTTAGCCACTGAGCTATAGGCACTGAGCCAAAATCGTCCTACTTTTTGATGTAGGCAATTACTGCTATACACTTGCCTCTTAGCACTGTTTTTTCTGTATCCCACAGGTTTTGGCATGCTATATTTTTACTTTCATTTGTTTCAAGACATATTTTGACCTCCATTTTCATTTCTTCATTAACTCATTCGTTGTTTAAGAGCATGTTGTTTTATTTCCATGTATTGTATAGTTTCCAAAGTTCCTCATGGTATTGACTTCTAGTTTTTTCCACTGTGGCCTGAGAAGAATCTTGATATGATTTTGACCTTGGGGGGTCTGTTGATATTTGTTTTGTGACTTGACACACAATCTATCTTGAGGAATGTTCTATTTGCTAAAAAGAAGAATATACACTCTAGAATTCTTAGATAAGATGTCTCTTAGGTCAAGTTAGAGGCCAGTTTAAATCTAATGTTTCTTTGTCAATTTTCTTTCTTTCTTTTTTTTTTTTTGAGACAAAGTCTCACTTTGTCACCTTCAATAGAGTGCTATAGCATCATAACTCACAGCAACTTCAAACTCTTGGACTCAAGCAGTTCTCTTGCCTCAGCCTCCCAAGTAGCTGGGACTACAGGCTTCCGCCACAACTCCTGGCTATTATGTTTTTTGAACATAGATCAGAAGAATTAATATCACTAAAATGACTATACTGACCAAAAAAAAAAAAGAAACTGTGGATTCTACACAGTCCCTATAACAATACTTTTCACAGAATTAGGAAAAAAATCCTAGGCTGGGTGCAGTAGCTCATGCCTATAATCCTAGCACTCTAGGAGGCCAAGGTGGGTAGCTTGCCTGAGTTCAAGACCAGCATGAGCCAGAGTGAGACCTCGTCTCTAAAAATAGCTGGGCAAGAGCTCCAGTACCACAATCAGTTAGCACATGGTACTGATAAAAATAGCTGGGCATTGTGGCAGGCACCTGAAGTCCCAGCTACTTGGAAGGCTGAAGCCAGAGAATCACTTGAGCCCAAGAGTTTGAGGTTGCTGTGAGCTGTGACACCACAGCACTCTACTGAGAGACAACAATGTGAGATTCTCTTGAAAAAAAAAAAAAAGAAGGAAAGAAAGAAAGAAAAGAATCCTAAAATTAAAAATTAATATGGAACCAAAAAACAAACCAACAAAAAAAAAAACCTTGCATAGCCAAAGCAATTCTGAGGAAGCAAAAAAATCTGCAGGCATCATGTTCCCTTAAGTCATTTTATATTACAAAGCTATAATACCCCAAACAACATAATATTGATATGAAAACAGACACACAGAAGAGAACAAAATAGAATCCAGAAATAAATTCATATTATTTATACCAACTGAGTTTTGATAAAGTTACTAAGAACAGATACTGAGGAAAGGACACCCTCTTCAATGAATGGTGCTGGGAAAATTGAGAACCCATGTGCAGAAGAATGAAACTGGACCTCTATCTTCCCCCAAAGAGTCAACTCAAATTGGATTAGAGACTTAAGTGTAAGACCTGAGAATAAAAACAACTGGAAAAAACATCTTTCCATCTAGGCAAAGATTTCATGGCTAAGATCTCAAAAACACAGACAACCATGAAAAAAAAATAGACAAAAAGGACTTTATTAAACTAAAATCTTCTGCACGGCAAAAGGAACAATCCACAGAGTGAAGAGACAACCTGTTGAACTGGGGAAAATATCTGCAAAGTATTCCTTCAACGAAGAACTAATATCCAGAAAATACAGGGAACTCACACACCTCAATAAAGAAAATGAATAATCCCATTTAAAAAGGGGTGAAGAACACAAACAGACATCTTTCAAAAGGAGACATAGAAAATGGTCAACAGACATAAGAAAAAATGTTCAGCATCACTACTCCTCAGAGAAATGCTAATCAAAACCACAATGAGATACCTACCATCTTACCCTGGTTAGAATGGCTATTATCAAAAAGTTGAAAAATAACAGATGGTGGTAAGAATGCAGGAAGAAAGGAACTCTTATGCCCTGTTGGTAAGAAAGTAAATTAGTGCAGCTACTATGCAAGAAAACAGTATGGCTAAAAAACCAGTTCTAAAAACAAAAAATAGAACCACCATTTGATAGATCTGGCAATCCCATCACTGGGCATTTGTCCAAAGGAATAGAAATCAATTTATGAAAAGGTATCTGCACTCCCATGTTTATTGGGCACTATTCACAATAACGGAGTTATACAATCAACCTATGTGTCCATCAACAGATCAAAGGATAAAGAAAATGTCATACACACACACACACACACACACATACACACACACACGGAATACTATTCAGCCAGAAAGAGGAATCGAATTATGTAATTTGCAGCAAATGGATGGAACTGGAAGTCATGTGTTAAGTGAAGTAAGCCCATCACAGTAAGACAAATATTACATGTTCTTACTCATATTTAAGATCCAAAAACATTGAGAGGTAGAGAGTAGAATGATAGATTCCAGAGCAGAGACTGGGAAGGGTATGAGGATGGGAGCAGACAAAGTCAGCTTGCTTAATGGGTACAAACATACAGTTAGATAAAAGGAATAAGTTCTAATGTTCCACAGCTGAGTAGAGTGACTACAGAAAACAATGAATTATGCAGTTCAAAATAGCTGAAGGAGAGGACTTGAAAGGCTGAATATTGGAGGTGATAGACACCCCAAATACCCTGACTTGATCATTTCACAGTCAATTCATATATCAAAATATCACCTGTATCCCATTAATATGTATAAATATGAATCAGTAAAAATACTAAATAAAATAAAATAATAAATAATATTTGTAAAAGAGAAAATATTAACGGGGTCATAGGGAAAAGGTACAGAAGGCAGTGTAAAGGGACATCCTGTGGACAAATTCAGCACAATGTAAACATCAAAAAGAATCATGACTACAATTGATCATAATCAAATAATCTGAGCCAGTATCTAAATTTAGCTTTCACTGCATAGAAAACATAGAGGAAAGAAAAACAAGACCACACCGTGAGGAAATAAAAGTAGGCAGACCCTGGGGGACGTACGAAAACTGGTCTGGATTTTTTTTAAAAACTCAGTGTGATTTAAAAAATAGACAATAAATTTTAAAAGGAAGACAGCAATTCTATATTGAATCTGAACAGATATACAAATACAAGGCATGAAACTTGATTTGATCCTGATTCAAAACTATAAATAAATAAAACAGCTATACGAATATTTTTAGAGAATTGGAGATATTTGATTATGGGAGTATTACCAGACTATTTTAGAGAATCATTATTTGTTATTAATTAATTTTCCTTTGTGTGATAATAGCATTTATTACCTTATTATTATATAATAAACACTAAAATAGTGTTTATTTGGGAAAATGTACTGATTCGTAGGAGATATATACTACAGCATTTAAGGGTGATGTATCATAAAGTTGGCAAATTACAATTTTATTTTATTTTATTTTATTCTATTTATTTATTCATTTATTTATTTTTGTAGAGACAGAGTCTCACTTTATTGCCCTGAGTAGAGTGCTGTGGTGTCACACAGCTTACAGCAACCCCCAACTCCAGGGCTTAGGCAATTCTCTTGCCTCAGCCTCCCGAATAGCCAGGATTACAGGCGCCCACCACAACGCCCAGCTATCTTTTCACTGCAGTTCTGCCAGGGCTGGGTTTGAACCAACCACCCTCGGTACCTGGGGCCGGTGCCCCACTCACTGAGCCATAGGCATCACCCATTATATATATATACATATATATTTTTTTTTTGAGACAAAGTTTCACTCTGTCACCCTTGGTAGAGTGCCATGGCATCATAGCTCACAGAAACCTCAAACTCAGGCTCAATTGATCATCTTGCCTCAGCCTCCCAAATAGCTGGGACTACAGGGATATGTCACGATGCTGGACTAGGTTTTCTATATTTAGCAGAGACAAAGTCTCACTCTTGCTTAGGCTGGTCTCCAACTCCTGAGCTCAAGCACTCAATTCACCTGCCTAGGCCTCCCGCAGTGCTAGGATTACAGGCATGAGGCACCGTGCCCCCCTGCAAATTACTTCTAAATGGTTCACCAAAGAAAGTATACAAAGAGAGAAAGAAAAAGTGTGCCAAAATATTAACAAATCTTTAACCTTGATGAAGACTATTTGCAGGTTCATTGCTCAATTTTTTTCTTGCAGATTCTCTGCATCAAATAAATGGACAAGATCATTTCAAGGTGAGTGACACACGGCATGAAGGAAATGACAAGTGACACGGGAGGTTCCTTAGACTGAGGGATTAGCGAAGGCCATATGGGGTGGCAGTAGGTGAGCTGAGGATTGAATGAGCATCTGAGACAACCAGAGGGAGACTTCAAATCGTCCTATCCTGGGAAAAGGAAACCTAGGGCAAATACACCAATGGGAGTCTGAGAAAGGCCACACAGTGTTAAAAGATGTGAGTTATATATGGCGGCACAGAAAAATGCTCGCAACATGGTGCTGTGTGGAAAGAATGGCATCAAACCACTTCCATAATGGGAAGCAATGTTTCTGAGATGTACACACAAATAGGAGGGTGCCATGTGAACAGTCAATAGTCTGACAGCATGTTGAGATTCACAGATGACTTTCGTTTTTCTTTCACTATCTGCTTTCCCAAAATATGTACAAATAAGCATGTGTTACTTACAAATTTAAAAAAAAAAAGTTTACATCCAGCCTTAGGGGGGAAAAAAGAAGGAGTAGAAGAAGCTCACAGATACCTCCTGATGCCCAGGGTGAAGGTCAGCCTGAACACTAGACAAGGACGGTTCTGCTCCCACCTGGTAATGACCCACCCAATGGCTGTGTGCCCCATTCCAAAGTAAGAAGTCAGCTCCCCACATGAAGCAGCTCCACACAGTTTAACGAAGATAACACTTTTGCTTACTCTGTTGACTCCATACCTTGAGACTGAGAGAAAATAGGAAAAACTACTCATATGCTCCCAGCCACAGGAAACCAGCTGACTCTATCAAATTAAATCAAATAATGAGTATATCTGTGAGTATGGGTCACTGTCCTGGCTTCTGCCACGGTAGAAGCAGCCCATTGGTGGCAACCAGCTGCTGATCCCACCATTCCCTGGTAGCCATTTTGCCATCCAGAGTCCATCAGTTCAGGGGTTTGCCTGCTTCTCAGCAGATACCCACAAGAGGGCAGGAGAGGGATTTTCATTTTTATTTTTATTAATCGCGGTGCTCTTTATAGGACTGAAAGAAAAATACTGAGACAGAGCAGGGGAGGGGAGAAACAGAGGAATAGAACAACGGCTATATTTACATATTGCCCTTTTTATGGAACAAGATTGGATTTCCAAGCAGCTATAAGTACTCTGGGCTTCCAGTAGTGCATGTTGCGTGGAGGAAAAAAATTTTTAAGATGCAAATTTATAGGAAAAGATTCAGGGCAGATAAGCTAAAGGTGGTAGAAAAGCGAGGTAAGGAAATCTGAATCCACCAGAACCCGCATATGACTAAGTGAAAGACGCCAACCTGAGAGGGCTACATACTATATGATTCCAATTTTATAACATTTTGGAAAGTGCAGTAAAAAGATGGTGGTTGCCAGGAATTGGGAGCAAGGGAGAGGTGAACAGATGGAGCCACAGAGGATTTTTAGGGCAGTAAAATACTATGTATAATACTGTAATACTGGGAAGACGTCATTACGCGTTTGTCCCATAGCACCCCTAGAATGCATAACACAGAGCGAGCCCCAATGGAAGTTGTGGACTTTGGGTGACACCAAGGTGTCAGTGGAGCTTTGTCAGCTGTTCCACGGAAAGGCTGTGTCATACGGTGTGGATGGTGGGCAGGAGGCAGGAGTCGCGTATATGTGGGATCTCTCTACCTTCTGCTCTATCTTGCTATGAACATAAAACTGCCTTAAAAAAGTAAAGTGTAGGGGAGAAACCACAAGACCACTTGCTTAGTGTTCCTGGACTGCCGCATGGAGTGGAAATGAAACAGAATGTTCTCATGGCCTCAAAGTCTGAATACCCACTGGAGCAGAGCTGCCTTCACTGTGGTCTGAGGTATTCTAATCCTCTTTCCTTTAAAACACCTTCTTCTCTATTCTCTGCCTTAGGCCCACAGCACTCCAACCCCAAATTCCACCGTGTTGTGTAACGTCCTTTGGAACCAATGTAGGTGCCACCTACCTTAGTTAGTCTGATAAAGTAATGTATCATTTTGTGTGTTTACACTCTCCTCTGGTTTTTGCACATGGATGTGACTATAACTTAGAAGGCTTTGTTTTTTTAAATGAACTTATGTCTGTACCACCTTTTGGATTAAGGGGCTTCAAGAAATGAAGCTGCTCCCTGCCTTAGTCTGCTGATGTCACCCTATTATTTAATAAATACTAATTAAGCATTTACTGTGTGGTGGTCATTGTGTTGCATGTAAGGGAAGTCAAACAAGTGAGACATTATCTCTACGTTTGAAAAGTTTCTTGATTACCAGGAAGGGACACAATGGAATTTATTAAGCTCTATAATTAACTTTATGGGACTTGCACCAAAACAAGCAGTGTGTCTCTAAAATCTGCTGGGAAGTATGATCCTTTTTCTCTTGATCCACGATTGAGGATGTATCATGTCACAGTCTTGTCACAGTCCAAACATGCCTGAAACAGCCGAGTCCTTCCTAACACACACACAGGCGTGAGTTCTGTTCATCACTGTGCCTCACTTTCTCTGGGGGCAGCCTGGGCCAGCAGGTTTTTGAAGCATGCACCAATCCTGAGCTGAACTCAACATGGCCTTTACTTCATTTTTCCCATTGGCTCTTTCCAACACCAATATGGCTTTGGAAAGTTCAGCCTGCACTTGGCTGAAACTAGGTGCTGACTAATTGATGACCTAAGTTGTTTTTTTCCCCCCCAAAGCTCAAATTGAATCATTTTGCATAAAATTCAAGCAAAACAACTATCATATTCCTTGCAGTTGAACTACCTTAGTACCCAAGGGATGGTTTTCCTATATTTACCAATTTAGCTGGAATGAGCCACTTCTGCAACTGGTTACTTTTCAGAAAGGTCAAATAAAACCATAGGCAAGCATTTTTATTACCTTGTAGTGAAAGAGACTTTTGTATTTATTTATTTTTGAGACAGAGCCTCACTATGTCGCCTTCAGTAGAGTGCTGTGGTGTCACAGCTCACAGCAACCTCAAACTCTTAGGCTCAAGTGATTCTCTTGCCTCAGCCTCCCAAGTAGCTGGTACTACAGATGCTCGCCACAACTCCCAGCTATTTATTATTAATATTATTATTAGTAGTATTATTTTGAAGTTCTCGTTATTGTTTAGCTGGCCCAGACCGGGTTTGAACCCGCCAGCCTCAGTGCATGTGGCCAGCACCGTAACCACTGTGCTATAGGCACCAAGCCTGAAAGAGATATTTTTAATAAGAGTTAGAAAAAAATCACAAACAGGGAGAAAATTGTCAGATTTCATCTCATCAAGGGAAGCCCAGACCATGAAACACATATGATTTGGCAAAGCTAGTTACCGCATCTACAGCTGACTTGATATCTATGTCTGGGTATATCTAGAATATATTATGTAAAGCTAACAAAAAGATGACAGATTTGGACACATACAAAAAAAATTTTTTTGAGACAGAGTCTCACTCAGTTGCCTTGAGTAGAGTGCCTTGGTGTCATAACTCAGAGCAACCTCAAACTCTTGGGCTCAAGCAATTCTCTTGCCTCAACCTCCTGAGTAGCTGGGACTACAGGTGCCCAGCTATTTTTTAGAGATGGGGTCTCACTCTTATTCAGGCTGGCCTCAAACTCCTAAGCTCAGGCAATCAACCTACCTCAGTCTCCCAAATTGCTAGGATAACAAGGCATGAGCCATCGCGCCTGGCCACAGAATTTTAAATGTCTTAACCCAACAAAGAATTAATATCTCGAATGTTCAAGGGACACCAACAAATTAACAAACAATAACAGCAAAAACCTAGTTAAGCTGTTAAAGAAATAAGCAGCAGATTTATACCCATATATTATTTAGATTATTTGTATCTATAGATTGGGGAAACCTGAAGACTAGTAAATATATAAGGCTCAACTCTACAAGTGCTCAAAATATTGAAAAGGAAATATGATGCCACATTTTATCTATCACATGTAAAAAAAATCAGAGTCAGAAAACATTAAGTGTCAGGAAAACAGTGAACAAGAACATTTGTTGTTCTGATGAAAGAAAAATGGGATAGTCTACTAGAGAGCAATCTGGCAATACACATCCCATAACCCTGCTTCCAGCTATTGGCTGTATGTTCCAGAGAAACTCTTGAAAAATTCTTTGCAGGGACATACATAGAAGTGTCTGTGGTGGGAGTGCCCCAGATGCTCAGCACTACTGAGTGGATAGCTAACGTGCAGAGAGGGGCAAATCTTGAACAACACAACAAGTGGAAAGGGCAGGAGACGTACACACTATATAGTACAACATACCCATTCAATTAAAAACACACACTACATACATGTATAAAATAATACCATATATTTAAAAATAATACGCATATATCTAAAGCACATTAGTGAAGATTCACTGAGAAGGCAGGGGAAGAAATGGAAATGACAACTGGAGGGAAAGATATTAGAAAATTAAACAAAACTGATACCTTGCACAGACTAAGACTACTGAGGAATACAATGAACTTAACTCTCTGCAGTAAAGGCTCGATTTCTTTTATCTATTTATTGTTTCAGGTTAATTTGAGGGAACAAAGAATTAGGTTACAATGTTTGCATTTGTTAGTAGAGTCCCTCTTATACTTACGCCCCACCCCCAAGAGGTGTGCCGTACACCCTGACTTTGTACCCATTAAGTGGGAGCATCTCCACTCCCCTCCTGCCCTCCCCTCTTCCCACTCCCTCATTCCCCCTCCCCCAGCTTGAATTAATTTGAGTTTTTCTCTTATGTGGGCATAGATTAGGTCATCTACTGGCTTCATATTAGTATGAGTACATTGGATTCTTGCTTCTCCATTCTTATGATGCTTTACTGAGAAGAAGTATTTCAGCTCCATCCAGGTTAATGTAAGATGTAAAGTCTCCCCCTTTTTAATGGCTGAATAGTATTCCATGGTATACATATACCACAGCTTGTTAATCCACTCCTGGGTTGGTGGGCATTTAGGCTTTTTCCATATTTTGGCAATTGTAAATTGAACTACCATAAACAGTCTAGTGCAAGTGTCCTGATGATAAAAGGATTTTTTTTTCTTCTGGGTAGATGCTTAGAAGTAGGATTGTGGGGTCAAATGGGAAGTCTAATTTGAGCTCTTTAAGGATTCTGCATACTTCCCTCCAGACAGGTTGTATTAGTTTGCAGTCCCACCAACAGTGTACAAGTGTTCCTGTCTCGATTTCTTAGAAGGAAAAAAAAAAAGATGGAAGGGAATTACCTGTAATTACACACTGAAATGGAAGCAAGGTCTGAGCGTTGGTAGCGTCAAAAGCCTCATTTACTGAGAACTTGATTGTTATTTCATTTAATCCCTACACATAAACATACACACACACATATAAAACCCATATTTTTATTCCCATTTCATAGATGAGGAAGCAGAGAATCAGAGAGGTTATGGTATTTGCTTAAGGTCAACCAGTTAGTGGTACACACGGGATTTGAATCCAAGTCTATGACTCTGAATTTCATATATTATATTCCTTAATATCTGCTCACAATTTGAAGAAATAAGTAAAGATAGCAAAAAAACAAGTTCATCCTTTGCAAAAACCATTCCCCAGTCCTCTGTCACTGACCACTTTGGTTGTTGCAGTTGGCTGAATAATGGCATGTCCACATCCTAATCTCCAAAACTTCTGAATGTTTCCTTTTATGGTAAATGAAACTCTGCCGGGGCCAGGTGTGGTGGCTCATGCCTGTAATCTTAGCACTCTGGGAGGCCAAGGCAGGTGGATTGCCTGAGCTCAGGAGTTGAAGACTAGCCCACGCAAGGTGGGCAGCTGTGGTCCCAGCTACTTGGGAGGCTGAGGCAAGAGGAAGGTTTGAGAGTTTGAGGTTGATGTGAGCTAGGACCCCATGGCACTGTACTGGGGTGACCAAGTGACACTTGACTCTTGCTCAAAAAAAAAAAAAAAATTCTGCAGGTGTGACCTAGTCAAGGATCTTGAGATGAGGAGGAGAATTTCCTGGATTATCTAGGTGGGCCTGCTGTAATCACAAGGATATCTATGAGAAGGTTGTAGGAGTCAGAGAGAGGAGGAGTTACGATGGGGGGGGAGGGAGTGAAGCCAGGAAGGGGCCATAGGTGCAGGCAGCCTCAAGAAGCTGAAAAGGAAATGGACTCTTCCCTAGAGTCCTCAGAAGGAAACGACGCCTTGATTTAAACTCCGAAAGACCCACTTTGGATTTCTGACATATCTCCTGAATGAAAAGAGATTCGTGTTGTTTTAAGCATGTGGTTATTTGTTATAGCAGCAATTATTATATAGCAATTGGAAACTAACATAGTTAGAAATAACTCAGATTCATTTCAAGATCTTTACCTGTCATAGAAGTACTAGGTAATGTTTCCAACAACGTACAACAACTCGTTCATACCCAGTTGGGAACTAGACCGTGGATGTCTTGACTGCCCCAGTGCTAGGCCCTTTCCACTACATCTTGTAGTCATCACAGATGTCTCTGAAGTGATAACTGCAGAGAATTTGAAATCAAGTGGAGTGTACAGATCAAAAGTGGATAATGTGTTTCCAGGAAATCCCAGGTTTGAGCACCCGGCATAGAGACCAAGTCATTCCTGTGGTTCTGTTACAAAGAATCGCCTGAGACACACAAAAACCTATCTGTGCTTTAACTCCTATACCTCACTGTCTGTGATACAGAACAATTCACGTTTGACTCCATTGCTAGCAATGTTATTCACAGACACTAATAGGCTTTTAATAAAAGTCACTTTAGGGGGCAGCGCCTGAGGCTCAAAGGAAGGGCACTAGCCCCATATACCAGAGGTGGCGAGTTCAAACCTGACCCCGGCCAAAAACTGCAAAAAAAAAAGTCACCTTGTAAATAATGCTCTTGTTGCAATTACTGTAATACTGAGGGGGAAAGCACTGGATTGAAATCAGAATTGGGTTCAGTTCCCAGCTCTGCCACTAGCTCTGTGACCTGAGGAAATCAGTTCAGCTCTCTGGGTCGCACTCCTCATCCATGGGATGACCTGTGTAGTACATGATGGCTCTCCTGTGACAGACAGTCAGCCAGCGCTCTCCTAAGGAGACGGCGCTCACACAGACACCGAGCTGAAGCCGGGAAGAGACGTCTGGATGTGCCCTGCGTTTCTCCCCTGAGGCTGGGGAGAAACGCAGGGCACTTCTGCTCCACACTTCACTGCTGTCACACTGTTAATATTCACAGCACACAAGGTCATATTATTATATATATGTTATGATTAAAGCTACAGAACCCAGAGAGCTCAAGAGACATACTCAAGTTCAAGCAGCACACTCTCATTAGAATTGGTCTTATCTAATAGCCCATTGTATATTTAAGAATAAACTTCCAGACTGGGCTCATGCCTGTAATCCTAACACTCTGGGAGGGCAAGGCAGGAAGACTGCTTGAGCTCAGGAGTTTAAGACCAGCTGGAGCAGGAGCAAGACCCTATCTCTACTAAAAGTAGAAAAACTAGCCAGGCATTATGGTGGGCACCTGGAGTCCCAGCTACTTAGGAGACTGAGGCAAGAGGATCTCTTGAGTCCAAGAGTTGGAGGTTGCTGTGAGCTATGATGACATCAAGGCACTCTACCCAGGGCAACAAAGTGAGATCTGTCTCAAAAAAAAAAAAAAAAACTCGATTAAAAAAAACTCAGAGAGGGCGGTGCCTGTGGATGGAAGGAATAGGGTGCCAGCCCCATATGGCAGAGGTTACGGGTTCAAACCCAGTCCCAGCAAAAAAAAAAAAAAGTCAGAGAAAAACGAAACTGTGAGGCAATAAATGTTTAGGTGATATTTTCCACAGCAATAGGTGAGGAATACACAGATATGTGGAATTGGATGGGCATATTTCATAAGAGCATAAGTGATCAACAGACAGGGCCCCTTTCTGTTTAACAAAAAGACATTATGAAAATAGACGACTTGCCTTTCTACCACTGCTGCTGGCACTCTGTGTCCTGTCATGGCTTAGGGGGAAGAAAGCCTAACTCAATTCCAAAGTTCTCTCACTTTAATTTTATTTTTGTACATATAATAAATTAAGCTTTATCAAGGACTATGAGGACAATAAATCCTACAGAGGAACACGGAGTTCACCTCCCTGTCCAATAGGCTAGGAAAAATTTACGATTCTAGGACATTTTGATGGCACATCTTGGGAGATGATAGTGCCGTAAATGGGATATAATGGGATTAACAGTTGGTGTTTATAAATCACTTTAAGAAAGATTATGAGTCACTTTTTATAGTCTTCATCTTTATTAATTAATATATTGATGTGCTATATTCCTAAGCCACCCAACCAGTAACCATCGATGTCCAAGCAGAAATTTGTTTCTCCTTAGTTTAATAAATAGTTCTTGAGTTTTCTAATTATTCCAGACATGATGCAAGGCACAGCAAATGCAAAAAAAAAAAAAAGATGTATCTCCTTATTCTCTAGGATCTTAAGATCTAGTCAATTAAACAGTAGAGTTACATGTGCTCGGTTAGTAGCAAAATCTCAAGTAGAGTGGCACTTATCATCAGGGCATGATACCTGGGCTTGAGTTTCTAACCATACATAAGGATCCTCATTTTTCCTATTGACCTTGTATCCTGATGAACTCTAAATTGTCTGTATCCTAATTCTCATCTATTTATGAGAATCTATTGATTGATGCATTTCATTGTATGATAGGATATCAGATAAAATTTTTTGTCTCATGCATCAAGACACCTATGGAGCATATTGCAAGCACAAGTTGGATCTATCAGGTGTAGAACACAAATGTCTTAATGCTGTAATTGGGTAAATGAGGTGAAGGCTATATTGATCAGTAGGATGTAAGTACTCCAATTTGTACAAATAATCAATACATTGAATCCCATAACGGCATAAATGTATTTATGATCTATGTACAAATGACTTAGTTTAAAAAAGATATAATAGATATGTAAAATTTCAGATAAAATTGTGAGTAACAGTCCTGACACATTTAAAACCTCTTACCCACTTTGATTATCTAAACAACTGAGAGTGGACTTGGAGAGTGGAGTTATAACATTTTACCTATGGAAAAGAGCTTCAACTTTTTTTTAAACAACCTGAGACAGTCTTGTAGGAGAGCATTGGGACCTTAATGAGTGTTCCCCGCAGCTGGGGAGCACAGTGGACGGGTGTGGGACACAGGCAGAGGATGGTGTGCAGGATGAGTGATCAGGACAGAGACATCTAAGATTTGCTGCTGTTGGCTCTTCAAAATAAAATGAGAGCTAGAAGAATCTCTGCCTCATTTTCACAGTGATCTCACCTGTTCAACTAGGGCTTTGGCCAGGGGACAGAAGTATCTCAACAATGTGAAAATTCAGAAGAGGAGTGGCAGTAGTCAGCAGAACCAGTGCACTGCCTACATGCCCACTTGATGACAGGTGTGGATGGGGGTGGGGGAGCTATCAAAGAATCCAGGGTGGCACCAGAGAAAAATCTTTAAACACATCAGCCAGGCCCAGAGAGTAAAAGGCAGGATTAAAGTGGCTTTAATCCCGGGTCTTTCCCCTCATCCCTCCCTGAGCTCTATACTTGGAGGGACCTGACACTGCTGCCTACTTGGGAGACTTGCCCCACAGCCCCTCCTTGCCAAAGCAGGCTGGGAAGTAGAGGGGCCAGCAGAGGGCAGGAGAGGAGAAGGAAGTCTTACCTTTAAACGAAGAGTAAAATGGAGGCATTCTAATTTCTGGATCAAGCTGTTTTAGAACTTACAACAACTGTGGGACTTTCTGACAGTTTCCTTGAGCCTTTATCCAGCAAAAGGAAAAAATATATATCACTTTAAAGTGGCAGGGGGAATCAAAAAATAAAACTTTTTCTTATTCCATCCTCAAACCATGCTTATTCAATATATCAGTTATACTTACATTCGTGGAAATATTATACAGGTTAGCATATAAGTAAAATAAGAATTCAAGTGGGACATTTCATTGCTATAGTAGAGAATTGTGGTTATGAATAACAGCCACAATGCCCTACATTTAAAAATCATATTCTCATCTATGTTTCATGATCTCTACAATACTTTACAATAGTGGCAGAATACATTGATTGAGCACGACATCAAGAGCTTTGTATTACGGGGAGCGGGGAGGGAGGGAGGAGTGGGTGCAGAGAGAGGGATTCGAGGGTTCACTTCTGTGGTTCATCTTACAAGGGTACAAGTGAATCTTTTTATGAGTAGAATATGAACGTTTTAACACAATAACTAAGAAAGTTACATGAAGGCTATGTT
>CAUYQV010016170.1:0-12911 GCA_963574575.1 Galagoides demidoff | reverse complement strand
GTGGCTAAGGTGCCAGCCACATAGACCTAAAGTGGCGGGTTCAAATACATCCCAAGCCTGCCAAGTAACAATGACAGCTGCAACCAAAAAATAGCCAGGCGTTGTGGCTGGCGCCTGTGGTCCTAGCTACTTGGGAGGCTGAGGCAGGAGACTCGCTTGAGCCCAGGATTTGGAGGTTGCTGTGAGTTGTGATGCCATGGCACTCTACCCATGGGGAAAGCTTGAGGCTCTGTCTCAAAAAAAAAGAAAAAATGAGTTGTGCTACATTTCAAAGTATTATTTATACATAACTTATTATATTGGTATGTTTTAGATTTTTATAAAAGTTAAGAAGTGAAATCAATTACTATTATCTAATACATTATCTAATGTATAATTAGAATAATAGAAAGCTATTTTGTTTGTCTCTTTTCAAATGTATATATATTTAAAGAATTGTATACAAATTTTTTTATCGTGGCTTTTCATGTAAAATATCATGCCCATATTCCCTGTTGCCACATTCTATTTGAAGTCATAACTCATAATGGCTGTTGTGCAACACATATAAAGTTGTGAATCATTCTTCCAATTGTATGTGTCATTTGCTTTTCTAGATTTTCTCTTTTACACATGAAACTATGATGAAGCTTTTTTTGTGTATATAGCTTTTTCTTGTGATTTGGGATTTTAGATAATATTACTAAAAGTTGCATTGATAGACCAGTGTTTTGAAATGACTTTATAACTCTTGGGACACCCACAAGAACATTGGGTAGTAGGAGATTGATCTTTGTAGTATTTAGTGTGCAGTAACAAAGATATTTCATTTAATATGTATCAACCTTTCAATGTTGAGGTTAAGCATTTCACCTACTTTTAGTCCTTTAGGTAATGACCATCTTGTCCTTTACCTACTTACCTCTAAGGTTTTAATTTTTCTTTTGTGTAAGTCCTTTATATATTAGGGATATAAACCTTTAATCATATTTGCTTTGAGTTCATTTCCCTGCTTTTCTTTGTAATGTTGGTTAAGAATTACATTTCTTTTAAAAGGCATTGCATAAACTTCATTTTTCTCCTCTTCTGAAATTTTTTCTATTTGCCGTTTGTATGTGATTTTTAAAAACAGATTTTAATTAGTGAATAGTCCACCTTAATGGCTATCAGCAACTGAAGAAAATATCTGTGCTGGGTTCTAGTTATTTCTTGTATAATCAGTTCCTGGTTCTCATACTTCGGCATTAAACAAAAAAAGGATGAAAAACTAAAAACAATGTCATCCTATCTTAAGAAAATTGCTGCTTTCCCATTTCTTTTTTTTTTTTTTTTGAGACGGAGCCTCAAGCTATCCCCCTGGGTAGAGTGCCATGGCATCACAGCTCATAGCAACATCCAACTCCTGGGCTCAAGCAAGTCTCCTGCCTCAGCCTCCCAAGTAGCTGGGACCACAGGCGCCCGCCACAACACCCGGCTATTTTTTTTTGGTTGCAGCCATCATTGTTGTTCGGGCCCGGGCTGGGGATTCGAACCCACCACATTAGGTGTACATGGCTGGCGCCTTAGCCGATTGAGCTACAGGCGCCGAGCCCCCATTTCTTTATTGCAGATATAATTATGTTCTTCGTGATAAAGTTGACCACCCAAGGGACTGTAACAAATTTATCGACATAAGATGTCAACATAAGGAACTAGGCCTCCTGTACCGATAGGTACATGTGGTCATATATTTTTTATCAGTTCGGTGTTTCCTATCTATTATTTGTTTTCATATTTATGTACTCTTAGTTATTAGGCCTTACTACCTCCTAAACCACTGCCAGCTTTTAGATACAACCATGAAAAGCACAAATTAGTCCTCCAAGAATACCTCCAGGCTCCATCACAGATGAAGGGGAAGAAAAATTACAACCACCCTCATAGCAAATTCTGAGCTTATTTTTTAGGCAAATAATAATAATTTTTCATTATTCTTTAATAACAGACTGCACAAGAAACTGAAATAACTTTATCATGAAAGTATACTTTTTTATTTAAGGGTAAGGTGGAAGTAACATTTGTAACAAAACTATCTCCCTAAAGTCACCTTGTCAAAGGCTTGAAAAATAATTTCATACTACTTTGTCTTTTTGAAACTTGTCCACCTTGGGTAACATCTGGCACCGGTCTTTATTATGTAATATACACAACATCTGGCACCCGTCTTTATTATGTAATATAGCACACAATCATTTAGTCAAAGCAAGTGATATTTATTCCATCCATCTAAATGCTCTTTATTCCCCCTCCATAATCAGTATTCCCAATATTAGGGAATAACAGAATAAACTAGATTGTAAGGCTAAACCACAGGCAGCTCAAATGGCTTAAAATCATAACACAAACAAAATACTTAGCAGCTTATTTGTGTATCAGCAAAATGATATAATCATCCTGAACAGACATTGGTCTCCTGGAGGATACCAACAACTGCCCCCTATGTGATTTCCTGTAATACAAGAGTTTCATTGCACAGGGAAGACAAGATGAGAAAAAGAAGAAAACTTTACTCAAGCCAAAACTGTGTGATAGCATCTTTTTGAGAAGTATTCACATTGGGCTGTCATGTGAAAAAAAATTTACAGCTCTCCAGATATAAATCTTAATATGATTAATTATTATTTAAAGATATTTCCAGAATCTAAAGATGATAGCATTGAACAAAACAATGAAAAACAAATTTGAATTAATTTGTAGTTGATATTAAAAATGTAACTCTTTATTACAGAAAAATTTAAATGAATACAAAAGTAACCTACCATCAATCTTAAATAGTTATCAATTCTTGGTTCATCATGTTTCTTCTACATCCTTACCTACTTCCCTTTTCCCACATTATTTTGAAGTAAATCCCAGCCATAATATTATATCACTCTCAGTATTTCAGTACCGTTCTAAAAGATGACTCTTAAAAAGAAACATAACCATGTTATAATTTTTATCACACCTAACACTTTAGCAGTCATTCTTTAATGACATCAAGTATTCCTCAAATTTCTGAATGTCTCCTAAATATAGAGGAGCACCTCCATGGTTGACCACCTCCCTAAGTTGACCTCATTTTCATAGACCAGAAAAGTGTACCACACGTACATATCAGTACAGCAGGCCTAGTTCCTTCTGGTGACAACCTCTTTTAGGTTGACCAGATTGTTACAGTCCCTTGACTAGTCAACTACAGAGGTTCCAGTCTAATTTTTAAAACATCTAAATAACTACTATTAGTATCTATAATATAGAAGTAAGTTAAACACTGAAATTAGCAATAAAAACATTGCTTCACTTCTTACATCTACTTTGTGTTTTCAGTGCCTTGAGATGCTAGAATGTTTAGGAATCCCCTGGGTTCAAGCTGCTGGGGAAGCTGAAGCCATGTGTGCTCACCTCAATGCTGGTGGTCACGTAGATGGCTGCCTCACCAACGATGGAGATGCCTTCCTGTATGGAGCCCAGACTGTTTACAAAAATTTCACTATGAATACAAAGGTAATTTTTTTTTTCTTTCTCTTTTTAGCATTTGTTTACAAAATTTGTTTACCTTTTCAAAAGGATTGATTAAATGAAATAGCATATATAAAATGTTTACTGTAATACCTGGCACATAACAATTATGAAATAAAATGTTTACTGTTACTAACAAATCATTGCCACATAGTCCATTCTCTTTGAAATGTAAATTTATCTCCTAAGGACTTAACTTGTTTGTCTCACATAACTTAATTATAAATAAGTTTCAATAATATATCACAAAGTTGTATATGAAATGTATTGTTTTTTGACCCAGAATTTCTAGTTTTTAGTACTTCATTCTCAGAAATTCCTACACATATGCAAGCAACAATATACAAAAGTGTTTCGTGTGGCATTGTTAATCATTAAAGAAATCTGGCAAACAATCTAGATGCTCATTATAGGGAAATGGCTAAATACTTTATAGTCATGGTTCTCAGCCAGGGAGGTACTGCCAGGGGACATTTTGGTTGTAACAGTACAGGGTTGGGCAAGGGAGACTATAGACATTTAGTGGATTGAGGTCAAGCAAACTAAACTTCCTGCAAATTCTGTCTGTCTCCCAAAATGCTAATGCCCCCACTGAGAAACATTGCCGCAAGGTCCATATGCTGTATTAATACTAAACAGTCATTAAAAAGAGAATGTATTATTGGTATAAAAGATTTCGAGACATATTAATGGAGGAAAATGTTGCAAAAGAGTATGTTTATGTAATCCTACTTTTACTTAAAAATATAGTTAAGAAATATTAGTATATAAGTGTCAAGGAAAATTAGGTTTTTTGAAGTATATACCCTAAGTTATTAATAATAGTTAACTTTGGAGGCTCAATGCCTATAGCTTACTTGCTAAGGCACCAGCCACATACAACAAAGCTGGCAGGTTTGAATCCAGCCTTGGCCTGCCAAACAACATTGACAACTATAACAACAAATAGCCGGATGTTGTGGCAGGTGCCTGTAGTCCCAGCTACTTGGGAGGCTGAGGCAAGAGAATCACTTAAGCCCAGGAGTTAGAGGTTGCTTCCGTGAGCTGTGTTTGCCAGGGTACTCTACCCAGGGCAACAGCTTGAGGCTCTATCTCAAAAAAAAAAAAAAGTTAACTTTAGGGAATGCAAGTACAGGGAATGTTTACTTTCTATAATATACATTCATAATGTTCAATTTTATAAGAAGGAAATATGCTATTGAAATTTTTAGATACCAAAACAATAAAATGGAAAAAATTGGTATTTATAATTTATTTTTCAAGCCATTTCTGAAACAATGACTTTATTTCCATATATTGAAGTATCAGATGCTATGACAATTCTGATGATCAGGATAATTTTCCAATTTAAATTTTTATGAATATAATTACGGGTTTTCTTAAGACAGAGTCTTACTCTGTTGCCCTGCATAGAGTACTATGGCATCATAGCTCACAGCAACCTCAAATTCTTAGACTCAGCCTCTTACCTGAGCCTCCTGAGTAGCTGGGACTACAGGCACTGACCAATATACTCAGGCAATCCACCTGCCTCGACCTCCCAGAGTGCTAGGATTACACGTGTGAGTCATCTCACTAGGCCAAAATGTTTCTGAGAGCAAAACTGGCCTAATGGTACCCTGTTAAGGAGCTGGTGGCTCTTCTGCTCCATTGAGGGACACTACCACTGTGCACAACTCCCAGAGTACTGGGATTACTGGCATGAACCACCCTGCCAGGTGAGTAATTAAATATTTAAAGATAACTTTGATAGATAGAGGTTAAACTAAATCTGTCCTTTCTTTAGGATCCACATGTTGACTGTTATACAATGTCGTCTGTCAAGAGTAAACTAGGTCTGGATAGAGATGCTCTGGTTGGACTAGCAATACTTCTTGGCTGTGATTATCTCCCAAAGGCAAGCCAAAATTACCATATTAATTTATGATTCATAATGTCTTTTTGGTACCATATATGCTGCATAAATATGAATATGATATGGTTATATAATTAAGAATCTAATTTAAAATATAATTTTAGGCATAATAAGTTATTTAGTGACTAAAATAATCAGTATTTCAGATGGCATTGAAAGGCTGACTTGTGGCACTGAATGTTATAAACACGAGTTGAATAGTAAATAGTACCACAGCTTGAATGTCAGTAAACCGTTACTATAAATTAAGAGATTCACATTCAAGTTCAACTACCCTTTTTAAAGAAATGTAGGAATTATTCTTTTCTTGTATCATGGAAAGTTAATTTCTATCACTATTTTGTCTGTTTTTCAGTTTTCAGTATCAATCATGGCTTTCCAGATGTACACATGCTTAATGTTATTACTGTTGCTATGCAACATGGTTATTGGGCTAAGCCGTTCATACTTCCATGAATGGAATCATTGAATTAGGTTTTATTCATGAAAACATTTAATTTATATCTTAGGATGCACAATCTAGTGCTATATAACAAATAGACATCATAGGTGACTGATGAATTAGGAATTCCCATTTTCTCAAATATGATGTTTAAAAATATAAAATGACTGGTATTGAAGGTCTTATTATCTAGTCTCATAATTATATTCCTACTGATCGTCTCTGTGCCCTTGCAAATCCTTCATTTTACCTCTATTTCCAAGAGAAGTATAAAGGAAAATGGCAATAATTTCTTTTTAACCCAAGCTTAAGAGAAAGAAAAATAAGTCAGGATGGTAAAATCATTTATATCATCAGCGGCCAAAATAGGGAAATAAGTGATTATTTTTAAACTGATAAGAAAACAGGAAGAAAAAAACTCTTTAAATACCACAAATCATTATCTATTTCGTTGTAATTCTCCCTCTAAAATAGAAGATTCCCACTTCCCACATGTAGTTATGTCTTGATTGAAATCTAGCAACAACCCTGTGTTGAATGTAAGAAAAAATTGCTAACTTGAACTCACAGAATCCAGCTTTCACTACATTGGTGTTTATATTGTACATTAGTCTTACTTATTTTGAACTTTTGTATTTTTTGTAACAAAAACTGGTATCTATTTATATTGTCCTTAAAAGGTTTTTAAGACTACGTACTAACATAATTTTTCTTCATAAAGTTAAAGATGTACCCAAACGCTAACACAGGAAGAATGACATTCAACGTATCTAACAACTTGTATGCCAGAACATGGGATAAGGCATAAATTTCTGGGTTCCCTCTCTTGTGCCATGAACTAGCTTTTTAGTATCCACATCCTGGGTATAGGTGGGTCATTGGAGCATTCAGGTTAAAAAAGAAGACCCTTGTCTCGGAAGACCTGAGTCAGACACTCAGGATGTTTGGGCAGTAGCTAATTACTAACCCATTTGAAAGAATTTTAGCACTAGTGTTTCTATCCTAGTGCATACTGGCCAAATAGCAGCCCTGCTAATGAGAACATATCATAAACATTTATAGGAGCCGGCAGACTCAAACTAGAAATTATGACATCTGTGTGTGTTCATACTCTAATTTTCGTGTGTTGGAAATTCAAACTTGTTTTATTTAACTTTTGAACATCAAGGGTTAACTTGGAGCCCTCCTTTGTTTTCATTTGATGTCTGTAACTTTGACTATTTAATGTTCATATAATTAAGTGAATTTGCTTTCTTCATGATTAACAAATATAACAAAGTTATGTCAAGTTAAAATGATTAACATAGTGAAAGGGCTCTAAAATTATGTCCCTGCTTTCCCTAAAATAAACACTGTCAGTGGTTTGGCATACAGCCCTCTGAAGAGTTTGTTTACATAGACTGATGATGTAATTGTCGTTTCATTTACAAATCCAGATCAATGCCATTGTGCAATCTTTGTTTTACACATAGCAATGTATCTTGTGCATCTTATCAGTACTTGGAGTTACCTCATTCCTTCTTTCAGGAACACAACTTCCCATTGAATTAATGTATTACATTTTTAACTATTCCTACCTAGTGATTAACATTTGAAATTTTTTTCCCACTTTCTAAAAGGGAGTCCCTGGAGTTGGAAAAGAGCAAGCATTAAAACTTATACAGATTTTGAAAGGGCAGAGTTTACTTCAGAGGTAACTAAAAATTACTTTGCTTATAAGATTGGACTTTATTCTTGTTGAACTTAATAGTGAATATTGCAAAAAAGGATATGTTTTCCAAAAAAGGGCTTTAATATTTTTAAACTGTATTTTCATTTAAAATAATTTATTTTTATTTATTTTGAAGTTTTCCAAAGAAAGGATTGAACTGTATGTTCTAAGCTATACTACATACATATATTTGAATATATCATAAGCTTATGAAACACAATTAGTATGACGTCAGTACATTTATTTATAAACATTGGCATTTTACTTCTGGCTATGTTAGACTATTTTGCCACCAGGTAAAGATAAACATGACATTGAAATAATTTTGCATTTACTACTTTGATATTATACTTTATTTTCCAAAAAAGAAATGTCTGTGGCATGTCACAAATATTAAATAATAAGCAACATTTGATCAAAATTTAATTTACTTCACTGTCCTTTGTTCTGTAGCAACACATTTAGTAAAACATTAACCCTCAATTCCTTTAGACCGTACAATTTGAGGATTTAAAACAAGATACAGATCGTATTGAAGTTTATAAACCATGTTGTTTACCGTTTTTAAATGTGTGAATTGTATTTACTTGATGAAAGCAATAGTTTATGAAAATTAGCATTTAATGATAGCAAGATGTAAAATAAGGGAGTAGGAGGGTACTGGAGAATGTAAAACAGTCTTGGCCTCCAAAAGGTTTGAGTTAGCAAGTGCCTGAAAAGAAACATTAAGAGGTAGAAATGAAAAAGAAATGACCATAAGAAGTATTTTGAATCACAATACTCTTTCCTATAATGCTTCTCTTTCGGTTGTAAAGCTATTGATAAATCTAAGACTTCAGTGAATCCATTATTGACATCAGTGATTACTGTGCCAAAGCAGGAAAGGAAAGGTTTACTTAGGCATAAGTTAAGGAATCATTTGGGAATTGTGAAGAATAGTATATAGTGAAAGAATAAAAGTTGTCTTGGGCCATACATTAAATACACAAACATTAAAGAAAACAGATTAGCAAAAAAAAGATTCATGCATACTTTTGGTAATATCTGACATCACAGATAAGCAAAAAAAAAAGTGCTCACAAAATCAGCCTGGGATCCACAGGGCTGCAGATTGGAGACCCTTGTCTTAACACTTAAAAATAATAAAATAATATGTTTTGTAATTGTCTATTATTCTAATCTTTATTGATCTATACTGACTTTTTTTCTCCTAGTCACTTTTAATTTTTAAATTTCTATTTATTGTTTATCCAGTAGCAATTAATGCTAGTTTTTAGCAAGCATGTACCTAGTCTTTGTAGTACATAAGTTAGAAATTCCCAAAGTTCCAGATACTACAACAATAAACTGAGGAGAGAATTTGGCTTTTTATTAAAACTTTGACCTCTTTAAGTAGAGGAACATAAAGTCAGAACATTTATGTTTTATGACTAATACCTAGCTATGCCTTTGGTGCTTTTTACTTTACCTGAAATGTTAGCCAATATGAAATTAAGTTTTACTTAGTAGATATCTTATCAGCAAATATACATTTCTCTTAAAATCTTTTATTAAATAGGTAATAGTATTTTCCTATCTGCATAAGAGATTTAAGAAATCATTTCAAATATCCTAGATTTGAAATAACTTTTTTACCTAGAAGATTAATGTTTTATTTAGTTTTATCTTTTATATTGCTCTTCAGCTCTTTACCCCCTTGTTTTTTGGGGGTTTTTTTTGTTGTTGTTTTGAGACTGGATAGAGGGTAGAGTGCTGTAGCATCATAGCTGACAGACACCTCAACTCATGAATTGGGGCAATCCTCTTGCCTCAGCCTTCCAAGTAGCTGGGAATATAGGCACCCACCACAATACCCAACTAATTTTTCCTATTTTTAGTAGAGACAGGGTCTCACTCTTGCTTAGGCTGGTTTTGAACTCCTAAGCTTAAGCAATCTACCTGCCTCAGCATCCCACAGTGCTGGGATTACAGGTGTGAGCCACTGCACCGGGCCCACCCTTACTGTTGATACCCAGAAATGTTCATGTTCAAAATTCTGTTTGTTTTATACTCTGACACAATGACATCAAAAACAGACACTTAAAAATCATTGGACTCACATATTGCTGACTAACAAGATTCTCCTTTTTAAAAAAGCTAAATAAATATACAGAGGGTGCCAAAAAAATGTATAGACATTTTAAGAAAGAAAAAGCTGTATTAAAATTGAAATACTGAAGTCACATTTGACTTGTGTAATTATTAAGAGGTCAAATATGACTTAAATTCATCTTTTATCAGTATATATTGAGTATTACAATTTTAATAGAGGCTTTTCCTTTCTTAGGATTTATATACATTCTTTGGCACTCACTGTATATACATTTATATTGAAATACACATATGTAGATATTCACGCTGTTTTCTGTCTTGTAGTTCTGCTGTTGTTTGGGCCACATTTAAACTTGTGACTGAGGGTTTTTCCTAGACTAGGCCAGCAACTTTGTCTAACCAAAGGGGAAATAATTAGCCAGATGAAAGGAAAAAGAATAGACTGACATTTGAGATCAGGGCATTTTTGTGACCTTATTTTTTTTTTCTTTTTTAAAAAACCATTTTCTATTAAGGTTTGATCAATGGAAGGAAACATCTTATAACTCTAACCAACAACCACTGGTTGCTAAAAAACCAGCTCATTGCCCCGTATGTTCCCATCCAGGTAAGCAGACACAGGGAGTCATATTTCTAGCATGTCAATGTCTGACACCCATGTTTTTGTTCTAGTTCTCATGGTCTTTTTTCCATATCTACATTAATAGCACCTTGAAAGATTTCACGTTATCTTCCTCACTAGACTGGGAATTGCTTGGAGTCAGGTGTTGTTATATATCATAAATATAGGTACTCAATAAGTGTTTATTGAATGCAGTAATGTAATGTAATTATCATCTGTTTACTACAGAAATCCAATTTGGAATATGTCAGAGGGTACCAAAAAATGCCTTGTAATACTCTATGTATTGATAACCTTTGTTCTCTTATATACTGTATCTTGTATCTCTTGTAATTACAGAAGTCGAACATGATTTGAGTATTACAATTTTAATACAAGATTTTTTCATTCTTGAAATGTGTATATGTTTTGTTCTAGTTCTCATAGCCCTTTTTCCAAACCTACACTAAGAGCACCTTAAGGGTTTCCCATTGTCTTCCTCACTAGACTGGGAATTGCTTAGAGTCAGTGTTCTTATATATACATAGTAGGTACTCAATATAGCAGGTATCTGTGTGTCTGTGTGTTTAATACTCGTAAGTCTTCAGGGAAAATAGAACTGAAACTATTTGTTTTTGTATCAGTGATTTATATTTATATGCTTAAATGATTGATCATTGTCCTATAATACATTTTTATTGCATGTGAAGATAGCGACTTTATTAAAACTAATTTCCAGTATGTGTTCACTATTAGCAACAATAGTTTGGATCTTCTTCATTAGACTTGATAAGAAAAGATATGGCAGAGCATACACTGGATCAGAAAGGCCTTTTATCCCAAGAGATTAGAATATCACGTTAGCTTATCTTTTAAGAGAAATTCTGTTTTACTGATTGTTCTTAGGATGTTTTTGTTAATACTACCAAATTATTGATGAAATCATGGAAGGAAATGATTTTATAAATAAGATGTGATTCTGTAGTTTTTTTGGTACCTTAAAAGTGACAATTTTAAGTTATACCAAGTGTAAATGCTCTTTCATGTTTTCAAAACAGTGTTGAAGATAATCAACTTACCTTCTAAAGGGAATTAGGTTCCCACACATGCTGCAGTTATAATTTTATGTTCCAAACATAGTTTAAAAATAATTATTTACATGACTGAGAACTAGACTGGCAGAGGTAATTACTACATTCTTTTAATATATGCTCATTAAAAAAATTCTATTGGAATTATTCTATTAAGTGAATAATCGTTCTTGCTAATAATCGCATCCTCCTTTCTTGCATGTAGTTTCCACTTAAGCCAGAAAGTTCAATTGTTGATTATTGTAAAAGTACTATTTTGAGTTATAAATTAACACTGTCAGATGGAAGAATAATTCTTTGTAGAAGTGTCATGTGATAGCAATAGCTCAAGACCTACTCTATTCTAAGAATTCCTATGGTGACAGTTACTCTATTCAACCTAAATGTGTTGAAACCCTTCTACATATATCCTAGGTACCGTGCTAGGCAATGTGAATTCTTCAAAATTTGGATACAGGCAAAAAAATGTGCGTAGAAAGTAATTCTAAAGAGCAATAAAAATCATACTTTTTTTCTGCCTCCATAAAGGTTCACCTAAGGATCACGAACGTAATGGATGCAGGTTATGTAACAGTGAAAGATACTGTGAACCACATGATTATGAGTACTGCTGTCCTTGTGAGTGGCACCTTACAGAACATGAAAGGCAACTAAGCGGAGTAGAGAACAATATTAAGAAGTAAGCTTTTTTTAAGGCTCATTTTTTTCTGGCATGACCTGTACACACACCTCTGGTTGAATTATTTCCACATAATATTTTCCCACATGTCTAGATTAGTCACATGTTTCACAAAATCCTCTTCTTGATTCTGTTCAAAAACTCAAGTTATCATGGGCAATAGTAATATATAGTTACTATATTACTCAAAAAGAGGCTTGATAGTTATATAGCATACTATATACATGGACATTTTTTATTAAAATGGAAGTAGATGATTTCAGAGTCTGTATAAATTACCTGATTATAGTAATAACATGTATATAATTTATCTGCAGAAAAGCTTGCAGTTATGAGGGATTCCCATTCCGTGAGGTAACAACCAATAATTCCACTATGTATTTATTTTAGAAACTTTCTTACAAGTCCTAAAGTCTCAATTCCTATTTTCTTTTTTTCTTGCTAGGTTATTCAAGAATTTCTTTTAAACAAGGATAAATTAGCGAAGGTAATCAGGTACCAAAGACCTGATTTACTATTGTTTCAGGTATTTGAAAATAAATTCTTGCTTTGTAGTATGATGTTAGATATTAGAAAGGTATCACTTTGGCTCGGTGCCTGTGGCTCATTCAGCTAAGGTGCCAGCCACGTACACCTAAGGTGGCGGGTTCGAATCCCCAGCCCGGGCCCGCCAAACAACAATGATGGCTGCAACCAAAAAATGGCCGAGCATTGTGGCGGGCATCTGTGGTCCCAGCTACTTGGGAGGCAGAGGCAGGAGACTCGCTTGAGCCCAGGAGTTGGAGGTTGCTATGAGCTGTGATGCCATGGCACTCTACCCAGGGGGATAGCTTGAGGCTCCATCTCAAAAAAAAAAAAAAAA
>CAUYQV010016169.1:0-10298 GCA_963574575.1 Galagoides demidoff | reverse complement strand
ACGGAGCCTCAAGCTATCCCCCTGGGTAGAGTGCCATGGCATCACAGCTCATAGCAACCTCCAACTCCTGGGCTCAAGCAAGTCTCCTGCCTCCGCCTCCCAAGTAGCTGGGACCACGGGCGCCCACCACAACGCCCGGCTCTGATGCTCATTTAATAGTAACATTAAACCTTACTGCTAATTCACACCTAGGTTGAGATGGATTCGCTTCTGCTACAGCTTTCAGATCATCAATATCCACCTTGGTCTCAGCTTATCCGTGTGGCTCATTTTTTAAAAAATTGTAAGAACAGAACTTTGTAAACCATCAAAGTATTGTGCATTCATAAGTCACATCCTCCCCAAATACTTTGTTGATATTTTGGGCAGTCTGGGCTGCACTGGTTCCATAATGGAAAAAATATTCAAAAATAACATGGATTTTTTACTCATCCATGAAAATTGCTCTAAAAAAATAAAAAGATGATCATAAGCCAAAATTTGCATTTGAAAGAATGAGGATGTACCTTCACACACATACACACACACATATCCATGAATTGTCAAAGTAAAATGTTAGCAATATTCATCGTCAACCTTAGGACTTCAGGAAATCAGACATTTCATACTTAATAACCTAATGGTACTGGCCTGGCCTCAGATGCTCCTGAGCTTAAAACCTGGCCTCAATTCTGCAAAGAGTACCCATGAAGTACTTTCTGGTAAATCAACAGATTCCAAAGCCACCTCTAATTGTCACTCGCTCTCCGTTTCTCAAGCTGAAAACACGCCTATTTTCAAAGACCCTTTCTTCTTCTATTTTTCTGTTCTCTTTCCTAGGAAGCCTGAGGCATGAATGAAAGGAGAAAGTGCTTTCCTCCCTAGACAGCAGGGCTGGAAGAGAAGGCATCTTGCCTAGGAAAGAATGATCAACAGGGACCAAGGATGAAGCAAGGAAGGCTAACTGCTGAGAAATATACCTAGAGAGACATGACTCCTGAGGGGGGAAAAGAGGAGAAGGCATTTTCTCACCAGATCAGAAGCTCTTGGAGGACAAGGATTGTCTCAATCATTACTATGGCTTCTGGAGCCATACAGGCCTCAGGAGGCACTGGACAAAAGCCTGCTGGCTTCTCTCAATAAAACCTGACCTCTGAGGCTGGTGGTAGAAGGATCTGACCTACCTGGAGGGGGCCCTGACCTTAGGCCCTCATTTCTATTCACTGAGATTAACCTTTTCCTTTGGGAGTGATCATCAAACACCCATTTCCACGAAGCGTAAGAAAATGATTAGCTGCTTCTCAAGAGATAATGGCCCTCCTTGTGCTGATGACTTCTAAGAACCTGAATGTGATTTTATTAATATTAAGGGAACCAGTAGGTTTCCTCAGAGGTGCCCAGGATCTGTTTAATGTCTCTGCTGAAGAGGCATCCATGGATGACTCAGGACAATCATTCATGGAGTCTCCCCACCCACTGGATATTCTAAGTTCAAAGGAGCAGCCTCCACTAGCCAACCAAGTAATTCTCTGAGCAAAGATAATTCTAGAAACTAGTTATATGTAACATATGATTCCTACTGCATAATGGATTCTAAACATTCATATACAGTGAAATGGACTAAGTCAAGTGTGAAGTGTAACATATGAACTGATTTTCCATTAAAGGACTCAGGCATAACTGCACGGAAAACAGATTTATGCCTCAGAAAAGGCATCCCTCCTAGAAGGTAAAAGCAAGTGTACTCTCTGACAAGAAAAGGTTTTGTGCTTCAAATCCCCAGGGTCAAAATAAAGGCCAAATCACAAATTTCACATTCCACATTAATGAAGGAGAAAAAAATACTAGACGTATTCTCTGAAAACAGGTATCTTTTCTTCTTTCCTTCCATAATGAAATTTTATTAAGCATCTTATCAATCATTTTAGGCTCTCTATATTACAAATCTGCAAGATGACATCAATACAACCTCCCCAAGGAAGAAGATTTGCTGGAAGGGTTGTACCATTCATTACAGTCCAGAGGCAAAGAATGAAGGCCCTGGGGTCAAAATCCATATTCAAATACTGGTGCTCCCATTTACTGGTTGTGTGACTGTGGGTACGTCTACTTTTCTTTGCTTTAGTCTGCTCACCTCTAAAATAAAAAAAAAAAAATGAGCCAGTCATGGTGGCCCAAACCTGCAGTCCCAGTATTCAGAGGCTGAGGTGGGAGAATCACTTAAGCCCAAAGGTTCAAGGTTAGCCTGGGCAACAAAGCAAGACCCTGTCTCTAAAAATTTTTTAATAAATAAGTAAATAACAAATTAGCTCATTAATTTAAAATGAGGATAATGAACAATGTAAATGTCTATCAACAGGTGAACATACCATGGTATGCTCATACGTTGGAATACTATTTAGCAATAAAAATGAGCAGGCTAATGATACAGACAACAACTTGGATGAACCTCATTACACGGAGTGAAAAGAGTCAGGCACAAATCAGTACATACTGATGCTTCCACTTACATAAAATTCTAGAAAACGTCAACTACTCTCTAGTATAAAAAACACATCAGGAGGTGCCTGAGGCTGGGACAGAGGAGGGATGCTCTGTAAGGAGCATGGAGGAACTTCCAGGGGTGATGAAAATGTTCTGAACGTTGCTTGCAGTGGCAGTTTCACAGGATATATACACCTGTCAAAACTCAAATTGTGCACTTGCATACGGTTTCTTGCATATAAACAGTTTTTTGCATATAAACCAGACCTCAACAAAATTGATTTTAACTAACTTTCCCATTGATTTGTTTTGAGAATTAAATGAGAACATAATGTAGCTGGCAGACAGTAAAGTCTGTTTAACAAATGATGATGACAGTGATACTGGTGGATACAGGAGCATGAGAGCAGAAATGTCTTCCCGTGAACTGAAGACCAGACTTTCTCTCTGCGTCCTGCTATTCTGAATAATAATCTCTAAACCTCAATTTCTTAGCATGTCAAATGACAGGTTTAGACAAGATCACCCACAGAGTTTCCTAAAGTTGCAATAATTTGATTTTTTTTTTCACTCTGTCATCCTGGGTAGAGTGTCATAGCATCATAGTACACACTCCAACACTCCACAGCTCATACTCTTGGGATCAAGAGATCCTCCTGCTTCAGGTTCCCGAGTAGCTGGCTACAGGCACCCACTACAACACTCGGCTAATTTTTCTATTTTTAGTAGAGGTGGGGTCTCTTGCTCAGGCTAGTCTGGAACTCCGAACTCCAGAGCTCAGAGGATCCACTTGCCTCAGCCTCCCAGAATGCTGGGATTACAGGTGTGAACCACCAGGGGAATCTGGCCAAACAATTTGATCTTAAAGTGATGATGCCACAGAGGCAGCCAGTACAAACTTCTAATTATAGGCATTTATAATGTATACAGACTTTAGTATTCAGAGGGTTTGCTATAACATTTAACAGTTGCTCCTTTAAATGTACCATTTCCACATTAAAAAAAGTGGAGAAAGTAGGATTTCAGAAGTCCTTTGAAGGGAACTGGAAAGAGGTTCAAGGGAGGGTGGGGAAAAAGCCTGGAGAAAAATAGCAGTGGAGGTGAACCTTCTATAGACCATGAATTTGTTTCCCTGTGTTTCCATTTGGAAGTTTCTGCCCTAGAACTCTAAAATCTTTTTTCCTGAATTTAAAGTATTCTTACCTAAAAGTCTCTTGACTTTGAACAAATATAATACATGAGCACCTGGGAACTGAAGCTGTCCAAAAAAGACGTACTGCAGGAGGCAACTTGCCCTATACTCACACCACAAATCACCTGCCTTTATCACCAGTCTCCCTCTCCCTGCCTCAAACGAGAGGCTCTAGAACACCACTCTAATCATTGCAGTTTCCACATACACTGCTCCTTAACCACATACCAGCTCTGTTCATGTCCAGCAGAGACACTGTCTCCTGAGTCCTTGGGCCCACACTCCTGCAGTGTCACCTTGCTGCACTATGCAGCCAGTGGCAGAAGCACCAGTCTGGGAGGACAGACCGATCAAAAGCGTGGCTAGCAGCCACCAACCCCTGAGCTGCCCGTTTGGCACTGGTAGAAAACATCCTAGGTACAAGTCTGCGACAATAGATTCTGGAAACAGAAATGTAAGGTACCATATTTAATGCAGTCATTGGGGATCCTAGTACCCTGGGAGGCCAAGGTGGGAGGATCCCTTGAGCTCAGGAGTTCAAGACCAGCATGAGCAAAAGCAAGGCCCTATCTCTACTAAAAACAGAAACCCTGGTGTGGTCATGTGTGTCTATAGTCCCAGCTACTTGGGAGGCTCAGGCAGGAGGATTGCTTGAGCCCAGGATTCTAAGGTTGTTGTGAACTAGGCTGACCCCACAGTGCTCTAGCTTGGATAACAGAGTGAGATTCTGTTTCGAAAAAGAAAAAAATATAATCATTGGGAATTATTAGTAGATAGAGAAGTCTGGGAGCTAAAAGGAGTTTAGTGGGTTGAACTAAAGAGGAATATCTGGCAAGAAATACTAGAAAGCAAGGAAACTGCTGGAAAATGATGAGAATGTGCTTATAAGCTATGACTAAAACTTAGAGTGAGGCTGGATTTCCTGACCTCTAGGAGTACTCTTTCACCTTAAAACCCCTCTAGAATCAGCTGAGGTAGAAATATTCTTCATATAACTTCTACCCTCCCTGGTCCTCAGTCCTGGCTTTTAGAGACATGACAGTAGGACCGCCAAATATTTATCTAGGGAGTTTATTTAAATTGATGCAGATCTAGGCCCCAATTCTACCTTTTGATTTGTGCATGGCCTGGGAATCTGTATTTTAACTACCACCCTAGAATATTTCATAAATGTCTGTTTTGATCCTCTCTCTCATTTTACAGTTACCAGGTAATTCTATAGGTTTTATAGAATGAATCCTTTCTCAAAGGTGTTGAAAGAAGGATTTGGACTACACATTAAGCCATGAGCAAGTAGGTGGTACTAGACTTGACCCCCCACCACCACCACCACAGTACATGACTAGAAAATTGGGGGGAAATCTACAACACTAATGTTTCCAGACACATAAGTAGGTAACACAAGACTGATTCCTGAGAGAAGGGAAACAGAGGAAGTAAGCCCCAGGTCACCTGGTTTTCTGCCTAAGGTACTTCCTGGTCTCTGGAAGAGTGAGGGGCAACTCTAGACAGAGCATGGAGGTCTAGCTGAGTTGAGAAGAGAGAGACTAAAGTTTAGAGGGCTGCTGGATCCAAGAAGCAAAGTCTGAACAGCTGGGAGCTATGCAGAGGAAGAGCCCCAAAGCCTAAACAGACAAAATACAAAGCTGTGCCTCAGTAGGGTGAAACTCTACAAGGCTGGGCAAAGAATTACCACCAAGAAGGTATGGGCTGCTCCATCTCCAGAGCTTATACAGAATGGGAGGATGCTTGGCTCCACCTAACCAGAGTGGAGAGATCTTACTAAACAACTACTATGCACTCAGGAGAGACACCTTATTGTCTTAGGGATAATTCTCACTCTGTCCTAATAAAGCTTAAAAACAATTTTCAAAAGGATCAAGTTGACTGACAAATACATTGACTCCCTATGAAAACAAATATAGATGGTTCCCACCTTACAGTGGTGCGACTTAATGACTTCACAATGGTATGAAAGCACTCAGTACAATCCACTTACAATGACGTTACTTTTGGATAAATTCATTAGTTGAAAATATAAGCTGAAAATGCATAAACATACACATCACAGTATTTCCATCTCACATTATATTTTTAACTTACAATGAGTTTATATGGATGTAACCCCACCATAAACACAGGAGTGTCTGTATAGAGTCTTTAAAGGAAGACAACAAGATCCAGACCCTCAACATGTAATAGTAACATTCACAATGCCCAGCATATAATGAAAAACTACTAATCACGTGAAGAAGCAGGCAGTCCCCAGGTTACGAATAAGACAGGTTCTGCAGGTTTGTTCTTAAGTTGAATTTGTATGTAAGTTGGAACAGGTACCTATTACCTGTAATAGCCTCCATTTTTAAGTGTGAGCTATACATTAAGTCAGATGTTTGTAACTTGGGGACTGCCTTATGACTTGTAATCAGAAGAAAAATTGGTCAATAGAAACAAACTCAGAGATAGAGATGATGAAATTAGCAACAAAAGAACTTGAAAACAGCTAACTACTACATTTAGATCCAAAATCCGAATGCTCCAAAATCTAAAACTTTTTGAGTGGCAGGACGCTGCTCCAAGAAAATGCTCCCTGGAGGATTTCAGATTTTTGACTATTGGATTTGGGATATTTAACCAAGTAAGTACGATGCAAATACTCCAAAATCTGAAACAATTTGGAATCTGAACTGCTTCTTGGTGCCAAGCATTTCAGATAAGGGATACTCACCCTGTATAAGGGCTATTATCAAGGGTAAAGGAAAACATGAACAAAAGAGGAGATAAGTAGAAAATATATTAGAAAAGAACCAAACAGCACTTCTAGAGCCGAAAATACAGTCTGAAATAAATTCACTGGCTGGTGTTAATAGCAGATTGGATATTTCAGAAGAAAAGACCCCTTACACAACAGTAGGAACTATCCAAACTGAGGAACGGAGGAAAAAGTAGACTGAAAAGCAAGAAACACCAAGCCTCAATGACCCATGTGGACATACACATCCGAAATTGAAGTCCCAGAAGGAGCAGGAGAGACAGAAAATGTATTTAAAGAAATAATGGTTATAATTTTCTAAATTTGATATAAAATTATAAATCCACAGATTCAAGAAGTTCAAGTAGGATAAACACAAAGAAAACCATACAAAGGTACGTCATAGCCAAGTTGCTGAAAATAACTAATAAAGGAAAAGAAATCTTTTTTTTTTTTTTGAGGTTGGTCGGTTTCGCTCTGCTGCCCCAGGCTAGTGTTCCATGGAGTCAGCCTAGCTCACAGCAACTTCAGGCTCCTGGGCTCAAGCAATCCTCCTTCTTGACTCCCAAGTAACTGGCACTATAGGCGCCCACCACAATGCCCAGCTATTTTTTCTATTTTTAGTAAAGATGGGGTCTCACTCTTGCTCAGGCTGGTCTCCAACTCCTGAGCTCAAGGGATCCTTGTGCCTCACCCTCCCAGAGTGCTAGGATTATAGGTGTGAGCCACCATGCATGGCCAAGGAAAAGAAATCTTAAAAGCAGCTAGAGGGGAAAAGATAAATATTACATATGGGGGAAGAAAGATAAGAATAACTATTGACTTCTCATCAGAAACAGTGTAGGCCAGAAAACAATGAAATATCTGTTTAAGTACTAAAAGAAAAAAATTGTCATCCTAGAATTGTATATCTTATGAAAAATAAGGACATTTTCAGACAAACAGGGCAGAAAAATTTGTTGCCATAGGACTTCTCTACAAAAAATGATGAAGTTCTTCAGGCTGAAGGACACTGATACCAGACAGAAACTAGGATCTGCACAAAGAAATGAATGTGAAAATGGTATACATATGTGTGGGTTCAAAAAAGGCTTTAGGCTCCATGCCTATAGCACAGTGGTTATGGCGCCAACCACATGCACTGAGGCTGGTGGGTTCAATCCCGGCCCGGGCCAGCTAAACAACAATGACAACTACAACAACAACGAAATAGCCAGGCTTTGTGGTGGGTACATGTAGTCCCAGCTACTTGGGAGGTTGAGGCAAGAGAATCACTTAAGCCCAAGAGTTTGAGATTGCTGTGAGCAGTAATGTCACAGCACTCTACTGAAGTTGACATAGTGAGACTCTGTCACAAAAAAAAAAAGTCTTTAGTAACTTAGGTGCTAAGCATAATCTCCCCTGATTGGATTTCATTTTAGAGATACATATAAACCTCATCCTTTTTTCCTGCGTTTTGAACACAGGTTTCAACTATGCCCTGGCTGCTTGCCTTTTTAGTCCTGTTCCCCTCTTTTATACAGTTAGCCATGAGCCAACTTTTCCATGTCATGCACTACAGATAAATAAGGCATTGGGGTCTGCCATTAGGAGCTGAGAGCCTGGTAGGAAAACCAATCAATCTGTCAAAGAGTTAAAGTGATATATCCTACCTGTACTCAAATCCTGGCTCTAGGCACTCAGTAGATCTGTGACCTTGGGCAACTTACTTAACCTCTCCGTGCCTTAGTTTCTACAACTGTAAAATGGGGATAACAATAGCACTAAGGGGTTATGGTAACTTATATAAACTGGTAAAACAGTGCCTGGCCTATAAACACCTAATACATATTAGCTACACTATGTTACAATGGAGGTTTGCCCAAGAGGGTATAAAGAACACTGAGAAAGAAGAGCTGAGTCAAAGTGGGAGTGGGATAGAAAGGGAAAACCTTTCTGAGGAGGTGGTGCTTCAGCTGAGTCGTGGAGGTCAAGCAGGGTCAGTGGATAAGGAAGGGGAGGGCACTCCAGGCAGAGGCAGCAGCAGATAGCAAGTTAGAGGTGTGAACCAGGGTGTGTGATGAGACCACTGCAAATGTTTATAGTAGGGCTGCAGCAAACGGGGTGCAGCTGAGGCCCATGAAATGCTCTGGGTGCTCTAGGGGAACCTCTAAGAAGCCCTTGACTTCCTCCAAGGAACTCTTACCTCCTCCGTCATCTGGTCTATCCAGGCTCTGCTGTCTTAGGCGATAACTGCCCCCCAAAAAAGAACAAGAGAAAAAATGAATTTCTATCACAGAAAAGAACTCAAATTTTTATTGTATCAATTCTCTCTCCTAGATGAAAATATCCCAGGACCCACTTTCCTTGTCAACTTGGTCAAACCTAATAAGGCAACTAGGTCTGTCATGTGTGGACACACCATCCCAGAAAGTGGCATCCCCCAGACTATGACGGGAATACTCCCCTCCACCCACGCTGCCTTCACAGCCACCCTTAGGCAGACCCCATCTTTCCTTTGTTTGAATGTACATCTTAGGAGAAGGCTAGGCTTAGGAAGCTGGTGCTGCTTCTGCCCATCTGTATCACTGGTACCCTGACATCTGGACATGCAATTCTACAAACCACAAGGTGGGAGATAAGACCTGGCTGGGAATGCTGCAGTCTAGACCTTTAGCTGAAGCAGCAGCAATACCCAAACCTCTGATTCAGGAGGTGTAATTCCAGCCATAGACCATCGCCAGATTCATAATGTCTTTTTTTTTTTTTTTTTTGTAGAGACAGAGTCTCATTTTATCACCCTTGGTAGAGTGCCATGGTGTCACACAGCTCACAGCAACCACCAACTCCTGGGCTTAGGTGATTCTCTTGGCCTCCTGAGTAGCTGGGACTACAGGCGCCCGCTACAATACCCAGCTATTTTTTTGTTGCAGTTTGGCTGGGGCCGGGTTCGAACCTGCCACCTTCAGTATATGGGGCCAGTGCCCTACTCGCTGAGCCACAGGTGCGACCCCATACTGTTTTATTTTTTAATGCTATGCTCAACATAGGCAAGACTACCCTTTGACAAAGGTTACCATAGGATACCATAAGAACAGTGGAAACGTACTCTTCTACTTCTTCAGACCCCTTCTTTCCGAACCTGAAGAGAAGAAAACACAAGGTTTATGTGAGAACCTACTAGTCTCAGGCGCCCAGGAAGTGTCTTGGGGAAGGGTTTCAAAAGTGAGGCCAGTCAGTTCATCGCAGGTGCTTTCTTTGACTGAATTCCTCCTTGCAGACCGAGGACCACACCAGCCGGACAGATGGCAGACACTGCAGTGTCTCCAAGCAGCCTTCTTTCAGCATAACTCCGAGTGAAACAGCTGAGTTTAAGTGCAGGCTGAGCAAGAAGCTTAAAATTCAAATGGGTGCAGATGATATGGTGTCCTTCTTCCTTTCAAAAACGAATTGACTAATTTATAGAGCACTGCTTGACGTCTGAGGCCCTGGGTCTTACTTGGTGCTCTTAGCATGTGCAGCCTTCCTAGGAGCAAATGGGGGCGCTGGCCGCACAGCTCAGGCTGCAGGCTCAGGCACTGTTTCTCTGTGTCCTCCACCTAAAGGACCAAAAGACCTTGTGAATGATATTGGGTAAGCAGCACACCTTAAGAGATTCTCAGAACAGAAAGCCTGGCTGACACAAGTCCATTTGTCTAAGGCAGGGTTCTCACACATTAGCGTGCATGGTAACCATCTGGGGAGTCTGTTACACATACAGACTGGGGGGCCTGGCAGTGACAGATTTCTGAATCAGTTGGTTTGGGAGAGTCCAGGAATGTGCATTTTAAAATTTTAATCTAAGCAGGTTACTACTGACACTCTGAGAAAGACTGATCCAAAGTCTTCTTTTTTTTTTTTTTTTTTTTTTTG